>JBBBDQ010000908.1:1197500-1251658 GCA_037127315.1 Ascarosepion bandense | reverse complement strand
CCCCTGTGTATATGCTCTCAGAATGTGCTGAATGATGCATGTTTTCTCTTTTATTAAATTAGCATTGTAAATTTTCATTGATTTTTAATTCATGTTGCTTTCCATGTGTAGTCTCAGCTGATCCCTTTTTGGATGAAAGACACATAAAAATTTAAAATGGAGCATTGGAATTATTTTTGATTGAAGGAAATTTACTTTTTTATTATTATTATTGACTCAAAATTGCAAAAATTGTTTGCCGAGAAAAATCAATAAAACTAAAATATTTTTTATTTTCAGTTGTCGTACAAATACGCTTGATTTCAGCAGGTTTATGTCAGACTACTCTACAATAGGTACTTCCACTCATTTTTCTATACCTAAATTGAAATTTTAGAAATAAATAAGTTATCTTCAAGCTTTAAAATTAGCTTTAATTGAAAGCAAAGGGATTAAATTTAGTAATTCCAGTAAGCAAAATACACTGGTGTATTTTAAACCGAAATTATATTGAATGGAATAAAAAATTTTCTAAATTTAAAAAAAAGTTTGTCAGGCCACTCTACAAGTTCTACCATGTAACCAATAATTGCATCCCAAATTTCCAGAATCCAGTTTGATAACGGCAGGTAATCTTTAGGAACCTATTCTGTTCATTTTGTTTTATTTTCAGTCTGAGAATGGAAACAAATCCCTTTATAGTATTGAAAAGAATTAATTTTGTTAATTTAATAGAAAACATTTATTTACTAAGATATTAACAGATTGAAATTTTATTCTCATCATATTTCTGTTCAGAAGTTTGATGCTTTTTGACTTTAGTGTCATCTGCTGTGTTATGGACTCTTAGCCCCGTTTGAACTGAATTGCTGCAGTCCCCAAGAATTCACATTAAAGACCACTGAAAACCCTCTGCAGAACTCTGCAATGGTATTAATTATATTTCTAGCTATCAATATATAAGATTATTTTTGGGTAAGAACACTTGCAAACGCTTATAGTACAACTGTGAAATTTTCAAGAAAATCGGTTCAGCTGTTTTGGAGTCTATAGGTAATGGACACACACACACAAACACACACACACACACACACACACACACACACAAAGTTCCATTTATAAATAAGTTTAGATTAGATTAGATATAGTCTATTGATATATAAGGTCATTTCAGGATAATTCAACAATTTGTTTGCTAAGCATTTATGATTTTAAGAATATGTTTAAGCAAATTGGTAGGAAGCCATTACTGCACGTAACTCAATACTACCAGCCATATAATCAGATCATCAACAACTAAACTGTTTCTCCCACCGGGTCTTTCTGGTGAGAAGATTGGATTAAAAATAAGACCTGTTAAAGAGCTGACAAACCTTGTCGAATTAAGTCATCTTGCAAAATGGTGTAGACTGGGCTCCATAGCTATGGATACAGCCAGCATGGTGACTCTGCATTGTTGGGTTATTTGGAATGAAGACAAAGGCTGGTTGAAGGGTTCCTCTTGACAAAATCAATGGCCATGTGTTTATGACCAAAGGAGCCTTCAAGTTGGAGGAAATTGATTTTTGGTTTGATCTGTGGGGTGAAGGGATCTGCCAAGTTCAATTGTCCAAGATATGCTACATGTGAATGAATACCTGTCTAGCTTTCACCCCAGATACATGGTTAGGTGTTCAGTTTTGTATGGTGACCCTATGATCAAGCTCGGTGATGACACGCCCGAGAATGTTGCAAAATTAATTCAATCCGACATGCTACATGTGAATGTGAATACCTGTCTAACTTTCACCCCAGATATATGGTTAGGTGCTCAGTTTTGTATGGCGATCCTATGATCAAACTCGGTGATGAGACACATGAGAATGTTGCAAAATTAATTCAGTAAGTGGTGTTTGCATTAATTCTTGCAGCTATTTTAATAACATGTATGGCTGGTCACTCGTATCCAAGGATACCTGTCTACTAGCTAATCCTCGTTGTCGATGTTTGCTCAAACACACTTGTTTGTTTAACACCAACAGATCCGACCTTTGATTTATACTGAAACTATGCTGAAGAAACCTTACAGTTTCTGGAAGAAAGTGCATTACCTAACATGAGCAACAGTCTGAACAAGGTGGCTGAAATCCTCGGTCATGGTGACTTGTGATTTTGTGCTACCACAATCATCAACGTCCTCAAATTATCTCGTCTACCCAATTACACTCACAAGGCTTGAGTCAACCCATGATATGATTTTTCAGGCATGTTGAGATCACCTCCTCCAGACCAATAAGCCACCTTCCTGACAAATCAATCATGGTGGGATTTGAACATGAGCTTCATGGTCAGAAAGTGAACGTTCTAACTCCTTGGCCATGATAATATAATCATGTTATAATTGTTATGGGGCCTCTTTTTTTTTGGACTATAATGAACTCTTCTTATTATAAATACTGGGAGAATATGCCTCTTGGGGTGGAGTCGCCTCGTAGAAGTCCTTATACCGAAAAATTCACCTTATTTATTGAATGACCCTCGTAGAAGTCCTTATAACGAAAAGTTCAATTTATTTATTGAATGACCCTTGTAAACCTTTATATTTAATTTTTATTCCGACATTTTAAAAATTCATTTGGTCAACAAAAAAATGTGAATATTTTCCCCGTAATTTTGAAACAAAAGAAATATTTAAAAAAAAAATGTTTTTTCAAACAAAAACAAAATTTGTAAAATAAAAAGTGGCATCTTCTCTTACTACTAAAATGTTCTGAGTTGCACGGGGCAACGCCGGGCTATGATGCTAGTATAATCTATATATGTAAAAAGCAAGATGTTTGTGTGTGTGTCTGTCTGTCTGTATGTTCTTTGTACAAATCCACAATTTGTATCTGATTCTCATCAAATCCAACACAAATATTCTTTAGGATTCCGGTCAGGTCATTGGCTACGTATTTTTTTTCGATTTCCCCCCGATATTGGAAATCGATACCCCGATATTTGATCAAGTCTGATCAAGATCAGGATTTCAGCACTTTCTTCGTAGTTCTTGCTGCAGAATTTGCTCTAACTTGGTAAAATTATAGTCTTTAGTCTCAAACATTAGTAGATCTTCTCAGACGACACATTTTCCCCGATACCAGAAATCGATTCCCCCGATGTTCTATCGAATCTGATTAAAAACCGATATTCAGCCATCAATATGGCTCATTTTCTCCAATTTTATTCCCGATGGGATAAGTTTTCAGGGACTTACTTAGGTTAGTTTATCCTTGGATGACTTATTTGACTCCGATATTGGAAATCAATACCCTGATATCCTATCGGGTCTGATGAAAATCAAGTTTTCAGCCCTTTTACTTTGGTCTTTGCTTCGGATTTTGCTCTAAGTATGTATAATTGTAGTTCTTAGTCTTAACAACCTACGTTTTTTTGTGCCAACATCCCAAGAGTCTGAGCTCCAGGACCATGGATTAGTTTTAAAGCTTTCATTACACCCGAGGTCCTGGGTATGACCATAAACTGCATCTAGCAGCAAGGCCTCTGATTGGGAGGTTGTGCGGAGCATGGAACCACCTCTTAATTGCTGTTGTTCCCAGGTCCACTCTGACCCAGAGTGGTAGCACCTGTTAGGATCCCAGCTATGGGCAAATAGTTAACCCTTAAACTGGGGTCAAACACTATGAAAGTATAAAAATAGACTTGTATAGAAAAATATACATTTTTGAAGGAAAAATATTACCAACAATACAGTTATGAAGAAAAAAAAATATTACCATAATACATTTTTGAAGGGAAAAAAATTATTGCCACTAATACATTTTTGAATGCAAAACTAGAAGACATCTTCAGTTTCTAAAATAAAAGAAAAATCATCAAAATCTGATTAAATCAACCTTCTCACTATAATTTAACATAAAAAAAATGCCTTAAAACACTACCTTTTTGGTATTAGTTAACCCACAGATGTTGATATGCCATTAAACAAAACTCAAACTTAAATACTCATTATAACAGAACATTTAAAAATACCTTAAAACCCCACCTTTTTGGCATTAAATAATCCAGAGAGGTTGATGTGTCGTTAAAGAAAACTCAAACTCAAATTCTCATTATAACAGAACATTTAGAAATACCTTAAAACCTCACATTTTTGGCATTAAATAACTCACAGAAGTTGATTCGAATGAGAACTGGTGTATTGAACGTCATTATAACCGACCATTAAAAAACATACATTAAAACATCACCTTTTTGGCATTAAATAACCCACAGAAGTTGATATGCCGTTAAATAATAACTTCGGTGATCGAATGAGAACCAGTGTATTGAACGTCATTATAACCGAACATTAAAAAACATACATTAAAACATCACCTTTTTGGCATTAAATAACTCACAGAAGTTGATTCGAATGAGAACTGGTGTATTGAACGTCATTATAACCGAACATTAAAAAACATACATTAAAACATCACCTTTTTGGCATTAAATAACCCACAGAGGTGTTGATATGCCGTTAAACAAATCTCAAACTCAAACTCAATTCATTACACTCGAGCAACATCAGGTTATACTGCTAGTTGTATATATAATCTCAAAATAAATTTTATCATTTACTGTCCACCTACTTTTAGGCCGCCTTGTATATATTTTACTCTTCATTATATAAAAAGTGGAATTTTTTTCTTTACATTTGTCATTTCTTTGCAAGGGAAGTAAATATTAATTGCTTGAAATGTATGTGAAAAATAGAAAAATAGAAACAAGGACACTTGAAGTACAAAAATCAGAAAGAGAAGGTTGAAATTTCTAGAGCACATAATGAGGAAAGAAGGTTTGGAGAACCTGAGACTGACAAGATATATTGAAGGCTAGAAGGACAGAGGAAAGTAGTGAATAACCTACTTAATGAGCTTGTATAAATGGTTGGCAGAACAGGGATTAGGGGAGATAACGAAAAGACATAGTTTACTATGAAATAATAAAGATGAAGTAGTGGATGGGAATTACTACCCACATCCTGAAAAGACGCAGCACATAGAAAGAGAGAGAAAAAAAGAAAGAACAAAGAGAAAAATAAGGACACTTAGTTGAAATTTCTAGAGCACATAACAAGAAAAGAGGGCTTAGAAAATTTGATATTCGCCTAACTGACAAGTTTGTGTAAACAGCTGAATAGAGATTAGGAGGAGTGGCTAAAAGACAAACCTTTCTAGAAGTTACAAAGATAAGGAAGTAGTGAAGAGCCATGATCACTTAAGACCTGATGGTAAAAGAAAAATTGATTTTTTTTAGTTGACTGTTATCATTCTACTGAGTTCTTAATTTTAGTACTACACAGAAATAGGTAACATGGTAAATGTGATTTCAATCCCTGGGTCAGGCAGCGCGTATTTGGACTCAGTTCAGACGGGTGTACACAAAATGATAGTACTAAAAATAGGGACTAGATGATATTTCTAGACATGGGCAGTTGAACGAGAACTGTCTACCCCCATAAAGTTAAAGCCATAAAAAAGTTACCTCGATCAATAGGCACTTGAGGAAGGCCAAAGAGCAAAACGGTCGAAATGTCGTATTAATAACAAAAATTTGTACAATAGTCCAAATATACAGTACTGTGAAAAAGTATTAAGACAAGAACTATTTTATCTTTTATGAGGCATCAAAATAAAGTTTAAAATCACCCCTGTCCTAACACTTTTGCACACTACCGGTAGTGTGCAAAAGTATTTTGCTAAAATTTTTTCCTAAAAACTTTACTGAAATTCAAATACAGGGTGAAAAGCCAAACTTTTCGAAGAATTATTTAGCTAAAAAGGAAGAGGAAGGAAGGCTTTGGAATTTGAATTGGTCCACACAAAGCCCTGATCTCAATCCTATTGAAATCAATGGGATATTTTGGATAAAAAAAATTGATAAATCTAATGTTACTTCGCAAGACACACTTTGGGAACAAATACAAGCTGCTTGGCAGGAGATCCCATTAGATACATTGAAGAAGCTTGTGATGTCAATGCCTGACAGAATGAAGGCTGTGATCAAAGCAAAAGGCTATTATATTAAATATTAAATTTATTTTCTAACAATTATTTTTTTTGTTGAAGCATTTGTTGAGTAAATCAAATAAAATTACTTTAATTAAATTGTTTATTTTCTGTCAATATGCCTCATAGCTTAAATAGTTCTTGTCTTAATACTTTTGCACAGTACTGTAAATAATTTAAGGAATGTTTTTTAGTTTTATTTTCAGGAAATATAAGCAAGAAACAGTAAGAAAAATTTGATATTTTATAAGTACAATTCAGTTGCAAAATTGATTAAATCGGCCATCATGTTTGGAAGGAACAAGAAAACCACTTGATGAATAAAATCCTTTAATCCTTCAATGGTAAATGGAATATTGTTTTATTTCAGATTCACTTAGTATTGAACATTAAATTAAAAAATGGAAGAAAAGTCTTTCACCTTTTATAAGTAAAATGCAATTATGAAATTACTCATTCATTTCACAGTATTAAACCCGTTTGAAAATAAAATTCCATTATTATTTAAGGGTGAATGTAATGTTATTTATTTTTTTGTTTCATTTAATATGAAGGAACTATTAAATATAGGGAAAAATGCAAAATTTTATTTCGCATAATTATTATAATTTATAGTAGAATTCGAATTCGGCTCGAATTTCAGTTGAATTCATTGCATTCACTTACGCGCAAATACCCTTGGGTAAGGTATAATCCATCTCATTCCTCCAGTTATGGGTTAAATAACAGGACAGATTAGTTTCTATAGCTTTGGCTGGCAACCAGTCTACTGCAACCTACTGCGGGATAATCTTCTGCCCAGTCAGTCATGTCTCTTTCGAGACATGATCACCTAAAGCGTGTATCACATATGGCACTTAACTGACTGACTGTAATAATTGGAAACATACTTAAAGCTGATACTGAGCATAAAGTGGGGGATTGGTTTTTTATTGTTATGAAGTAATAAACTGATCCCCCACTAATTACTAGTTAATAATATAATCTAATACATCTTTTCTCCCTTTAACTATGAGTCAAATAACAAGACAGATTGGGTTCTATAGCCTTGGCTGGCAACCAGTCTACCGCAGAAAGCAATGGCAACCTATTGCGGGATAATCTTTTGCCCAGTCAGTCATGTCTTTTTCGAAACATGATCACCCAAAGCGTGTATCATGTATGACACTTAACTGCTAGCAGAAGGAGAATTATTATATTCAATTAATTTTATTTTTATTTAAATAGTCAGGAAACATTTAATATAAACAAGGAAAAGGTTTTGATATTTTATGAGAAAAGTTAAATTGCTAAAATACTGTCAGTTGGTAAATCAAAAACTCTAAAATGATTAAATGGTAAATAGAATGGTATTTCGTTTAGTCTAATATTCAGGAAGTCTTGAATATAAATAAGAAATTGCAAGAAACTTTTTTGAATTACGTACAATGAAATAGCAAAATTCTTTAAAAATTTATGCCATTTTCAGATGTTATAACTGACTTAATAGGTAAATGAAAACTCCAAAATGATTCATTTGGGAACAGAATGGTATTTCGTTTAGTTTAATATTCAGGAAGTCTTGAATATAAAAAAAAGTAACTGCAAGAAACATTTTTATTAGTACAATACATTTGTCTATATTTCTGAGATGAGATATTATTTACACTATTTACATTATTCGGCCTATTGTCCTCATTTTTGCAGACAGGCTAATGGCTCAACAACAAATGTGCAGAAGTAGAGAGATTGAGCAGGACTAATAAAGCAGACATGCATAAAGAAATAAGAAAACAGTCAGTCAGTCAGTTAAATGTCATACGTGATACACGCTTGGGCAATCATGTCTCGAAGGAGGCATGACTGACTGTGCAGAAGATTATCCCGCAGTAGGTTGCCATTGTTTTCTGCGGTAGACTGGTTGCCGACCAAAGCTATAGAACCCAATCTGTCCTGCTATTTAACCCATAACTGGAGGGAAGAGACGGATTAATACCTTTCCCAAGGGTATTTGTGCGTAAGTGAATGCAATGGATTCAGTTGGAATTCGAACTCGGCTCCCCGGTTTCTCGTTCCAACCTGATATCCACTGTACCACAACGCACATCCGCCGACATTACTTATTCTAATAAAGGGTTCGGTTCGAAATTCCTAGCATCTGAAGAAGGCCGGAGCGTACAACGACCGAAACATTGTACAAATGGCTACAAAGATGAGGACAATAGTTCGAATAATGTAGATACGGTAATAGATGATCATTTGTAAATGTACAAAAACTTATGCCTGTTCATATGTGTGTGTGCTATTTGTAATAAAAGCAATAGATGCTTTTTTTAAATGTAAGTGTATATATGCAAAAATAACGTAGGTGTTAAGCCTATTTAACTTATAAACGAATTAAATGTGTTTACATGTAGGAAACATTAGTGTATGTGTGAATGACAGAATGAAATACATTTACATTCAAAATTGTAGCGAGATAATTTGTACAACAATCAAGCAAACTTTTTATAAATAATGGAATAAATTTTTGAAAGTAAGTTAACCGTTAGAATCTTTCAATGAAATAATATGTATCAACATACTAAATATGCATTAAAGTTATTACAGTCTCATAATGAAGTAATATAAGTAATATTTAGAACTACATTAAAGTATTATAATTGTAATCATATTATTTTTGATTCTTTAAAAATTAAAAATTAAAAAAAATAATTCGTGTTTAAGAAATCTTTGAAGAAGTTCATTAAAGTAAAACATATTAAAATCATTTTTTCCTACCTGTTCTTTACTTATTTTATATATATATGTGCGACGCAAAAAATGGACCTGTTTAATTTTCTCTGTATAACTCCACTCTGTTAATAATTTAAATGTTCTATGTTCACTGTATATTAAATGTTCATCCTTTGATAATGGCTTATGTAAGCCGAAAGCACAGACCTGATAAAAAAATCAACAATTATTGCGATTTCTTGTCGTCTTTTCATGACAACACTATCAAGTTAATCAGATCATACGAAAGGATCTTACACAAAATAAATAGACAGAACTTGTCTATATTATTCAATGAAACCTACATATATATATATATATATATATATATATATATATATATATACAAGAAATCTAGAAGCTAGCTACCACCTACCGCGGTTTCACACTACGGTTCTTCAGGGTAAGAAGTGTGAAACTGCGGTAGGTGGTGGTTCGCTTCTAGATTTCTTGTATTCTCGCTCTACTTTCGTACTTTCGTCTCGAGCACTTTATTGTTAAGGTTTCGTCTTGGTTTTTTTTCTTTTTAACGGATACTAGACATATTGTTCGTGTGCGCTGTTTGTTTCTTTTTTTTCTCTCCCCCCATTATTTAACCCACGTGGTAGTTCTCGCCGGGTTACAAGACGGTTTAAATTACTGTTAAGTTAGCACTATTTTTGGAAGTTTAGTCTGTTATTACTAGTGTTGCCTTACTGTGATTAGGTTCATTACTCTATATATATATATATATATATATATATATATATATATATATATAATCGTTTCACCCCAAGCAAGGCATTCCACTGCCACTATTGCGCTTGGGCTACATAGGGGAAGGTAAATAGAAAGAGTGGTTAGATATAGGAAATGTCAGAAGTGGGGTGATAGATAGTTTGGAGGATGGGAAGAGTGTTTGAAAGAATGGAAGCGAGTTATATATATATATATATATATATAATTCCAGGTGAAGAGGACTCAAGGTTTTATTATTTTGGGTGCTCGGGCATTTATTTTATTATGGACAGTGCTCTATATAATGAGTATTATAGAGCTTTATGCCTAAGTCCTGACTCTCTTTTCCTCTTTCTCTTTTCCTTCTTTTTATTTTATTTTATTTTTATTTTTATAGTTCTCTTCAGCTAAAGAAAATGCTTATTCCGGCAAAATTTTTTGTACCAAATGGAAGAAATATTGTAGGTCTGACAAAATGAGCTGATTAAGCTCATAGAAATGAATTATAATTTATAACCAATTGAAATGACGCATTGAGTTTTCCTTTATATATATATGAAATGAATTGTTTGAACATTATTTTTTTTTATCTATACTCGTATTTAAGTAGATATTCTGTTTTTAATTTAAACAGTGTTTTATATTTATATCTACTGGCCTGATTATTTATGATAAATTTTTATTACGAAAATGTGTGTCATTCGGCAGGATTCGAACCTGCGACCCCTATGTAGATAATCAGGCTAGTAGATATAAATATATAATACTGTTTAAATTAAAAACATAATATCTACTTAAATACGAGTATCGAGAAAAAAAAATGCGGTTGTTTATAACCAAGTTTCGTTAAAATTCGTTAATTTCCATAATTATATATATTATATATATATTCTAAACATATACTATAAAATATAAGAGACAATGAATGTCTATTATGTTTAATCATGAGCCGTTCTAAACGTCGTATTTTGGCTTTAATTTCAGTTGAAAATAAAGACAAAAACCCTCCAACATTTGGATAATTTTTTATTAATTTATTTCTAAGCTTTCGGCTCACATGAGCCATCTTCAGAGAGGTTATTTAGACTGTAATACAATAACATCCACCATCACCGACGATTTTATTTTGTGTTGACATAAAACTCCGCTAGGCAACATTTCTCTGAAAAACATAAACATGTAAGTAATATCAGACAGATTTTGGTCAACAATACGGTGATCCTTACTCATACACACAGTAAGAGGAACCTTCAGATATTGGAGGCCATGTACATCAAATCTAAATAACCAACACTCAATAAAATCACCTTTAAATCCGGATATAACGCGTTACATTGCATTTGAATACATGGTTTTATTGCCATTTCGCGCTATCACGCGGTGTGACGTCATAGAACCGCATTGCAAATTTGAGAACTGCGTTTGTTATTTTTGGTAACTATTGCCGTTGCCTAGCGGAGTTTTATGTCAACACAAAATAAAATCGTGGGTGATGGTGGATGTTATTGTATTACAGTCTAAATAACCTCTCTGAAGATGGCTCATGTGAGCCGAAAGCTTAGAAACAAATTAATAAAAAATTATCCAAATGTTGGAGGGTTTTTGTCTTTATTTTCAACTGAAATTAAAGCCAAAATACGACATTTAGAACGGCTCATGATTAAACATAATAGACATTCATTGTCTTATATTTAATAGTATATGTTTAGAAAATTATTTGCTGCCTCGATACACTATATATATATATATATATATATATATATATATATATATATATATATATATGTATGTATGAATGATTGAATTACTGCAAGTCGTAAAAGGAACATCATCCAATAGACCTTAGTAAGTGTATTGATTAACAGGGTCAGCAAGATGAGAAATAGTTGCGTTTGATATGTTATCGATTTAATAGGTACCTAGATTGTTCAATAAATCTTTGATAGGTGTTCATGAGAGATCACTTAGAGTTGCCGTTGATATCAGTCATCTTGGTGGATTAAAGTCGGACAGGAAAGGAGCATTAATCAGTGAATAAAACTTATCATTTTATGTCTATCGATTACTATCAAATGAATAACACTAAAAGAAAGACAGAAGAAAGGACTATTAACTGCAAGAAGACAAAATGCAGGGCTTTTCAGTAAAAGGGATAATGTAAATGTAATCTTTGTTTTACAGCGTTATTTAAAAATAATTTGTTCCAGATGTAAAGAACTCAGGCAAAGAGATAAACGGAAAACAGAAGAAAAGATTAAGTGCCATATGTAATACACACTTGGGTGATCATGTCTCGAAAGGGACATGACTGAGAGGGCAAATATTTTTGCTGCAGTCAGTCAGTCAGTTAAGTGCCATACGTGATTCACGCTTGGGCGATCATGTCTCTAAAGAGACATGACTGACTGGGCAGAACATTATCCCGCAGTAGTTTGCCATTTGCTGCAGTAGGTTGCCATTATTTTCCGCTGTAGACTGGTTGCTAACCAATGCTGTGGGACTCAATCTGTTCTGTTATTTAACCCATAGCTAGAGGGAAGAGACGGATTAATACATTTCTCAAGGGTTTGGTAAGTAAGAGAATGAAACGAATTGAACTGGAATTCGAACTCGGCGCTCCAATTTCTCGTTCCGAGCCGATATCCACTACACCACAACACACATCCTATTTTTTTTTAATCATTTCACCCCGAGCAAGGCAGAAATGCCACTGATGTGCAGGGGGCTACATAACTGTAAAAAGATTAATTAGAAAAGAGTGAGGAGTACAAACTGGTTAGAAAGGAGCAATAGAAAGCTGAGAAAGCAGGTGCAATGACAGATACATAGATGGAGAGAAAGGGAAGGTTATACAGGGGAGGGGAGAGAGCTAGAGTCCAGTGGTTAGTAGATGAGTATTGACTTTGCATTTACATTTCTAGAGGTTGTAGCCGTCAGGTAAGCAAGAATATGGGAGCGAGTTCCACATGCGGGAAGTGCGAGAGAAGAAGCTGCAGGAGTAGAATTGTCAAACTGTAAAAAGACAATATGCAGGGTTTTCAGTAAAAAAGACAATGTTAATATATCTGTATACTGGGGGACTTTAAAACTAAACTCGAAAGTTAACTTTTTTAATCGTTTTGGAAGTATCAAAATTTACGAGCCATTTCTTACCATAGTCCACCGCAGATTAGAGGTCCTCAAGATCAGCAACAAGGTTATCTTTGTCCACCTAAGCAGATTTCTTAGTGAGGCGGGAGTAAATAGTGGTGTCGTCAGCGTAAATGCCTACTTGATAACCTCTGGAAGATCATTGATAAAGATTCCTACACTAAAAATCCTTTGTAATACATTTCTATAATAAAAATCCTTTGTAATGCATTTCTACAGTAAAAACCATTTGGAATGCATTTTTATAGTAAACATCATTTGGAATGCGTTACTATAGTATAAACCATTTGGAATGGATTTCTATAATAAAAATAATTTGGAATGCATTTCTATAGTAAAAACCATTTGAAATGCGTTTCTATAGTAAAACCATTTGGAATGCATTTTTATAGTAAAAACCATTTGGATTGCATTTCTATAGTAAAAATCCTTTTTAATGCAATTCTATAGCAAAAATCATTTGGAATGCATTTTTACAGTAAAAATCATTTGGAATGCATTTCTATGATAAAAATCATTTGGAATGTATATGTTTAGAAAACTATCTGCTGCCTCTATACACTATATATATATATTTGGCTCGCTACCTTTCTCTGACAACCTTTGTATCATGGTCTTCTCCCTTTCCACTCTACTCTCATGCAGCTCTCTTCACACCAGTGTTCTCAGCCTTCTCTTACCCATTCTCTGACACCCCCTATAACTTGTTTCTCTTTCTCATCACTCTCCTATTATGCAACCCCTTGCACACAAGTGGCAGTACTGCCTTTACTTTCAGGGAGACTAGCCAGATCCATGCTGATAGCGCGTAGGATCGATTGTCTGTAGTGGTTAAAGGATAGCAGCTTCGTTTTGAAAGCATTAAAATTTAAGAGCCACTTCTACCCCAGTTCATTACAGGTTGAAGGTCCTTTTCAAGATCAGCAGTGAGGTTTGCTTTGTCAGTCTCGTCAGACTTGTTATTGAGGCGGGAGTAAATACTGATGTCGACAGCGTAGATGCCTACTTGGGATTTGATCATATCAGAGAGATTGTTGATGAAGATCAGAAAGAGCGTCGGACCTATGATAGATTCCTGAGAGACACCCCTGTTCGTGTAATAGAATTTGGAGGCATGCCCGTTCAAGATGACCTTCATTATGTGGTTTGATAGGAATGATTGGATCAAATCAAACAAGCGTCCAGTTATAAAATAGCCCTGTAGCTTGCACAGAAGGCCAGCTTGCCAGACCTAATGCTTTGGAGATATCTAGTGCGAGCGTCCCCATTCTTATCGAGCACCTGGTATATGTACTCTGTGATGGTAGTATATCAGTAGTAGTCCTGGCGAAGCGGAAGCCATACTGTCTGTCAGAGAATAGTTTATGGGCGGTGTGATGTTGAACTATTTCTGCATGGATGATAGCCTCGACCACTTTGCCGAAAATCGGTAGGAGGCTGATAGAGCGATAATTAGAGGGGTCCGAGAGTTCTCCAGTGATTTTAAATACAGGTACCAGAGAAGAGGACTTACAGCAAGCAGGAAAACGGGAAGCAGAGAGGTGGTATTTATAGAGTTCAGAGAGGACAGAGAAGAGTTCAGAGGCACATTTCTTCAAGACAATGACCGGGATTCCGTCGCCTCCGATCGCTTAATGGGGGTCAAGTTTTGAAATTATGTTAGAGACGTGAGAGGGGGTTATGTAAAAATCTCTCAGATGAGTTTCAGTTCTAGGAGTGAAGTCGGATGCGGATGGCACTGCGAAAGCCTTGATATTATGCAACTCTTGATCAGAGTAGTCTCTCTCGATGCTACCAGTCGGAAGCAGCAACCCGAAAACTGCCAACCCGGTACCCTCACTATGAAGAGACGTTGCCACCGACTGCACATATCACACACAAAATTGCGGAAGCACCAATATTGAGGTATGAGAAGAGAAAGAAAACCGGGGGTCAATTCCTAAACAAGAAACACGGGATAAGCCTCTAGTCTTGTTCAATAAAAGTGGGAGGAGTGTGAACGGGCGACAGTAGGGTTTATCTCCTCCAATTTAAAAAAAAATGAAAGTTAAAGTGTAAAGATCTTATGGGGCAACCAGCAAGAAATCAACTAGAATAGAAGTTGATTCTAACTGACCAAAAACCACCAGGGCAAATCAGTAGGTGGTTTAAATAATAACCTGGGAGATTCCATTCTGTTACAGGCAAGTCCATTCTGTAAGCATTGATTGGCTGATAATTTCAGTGTCTGTATTGAGCTCCATAAATATTCAGCACAGTATCCACACTCTTGAATGTTCACCATATCAGGGAGATGAAAGAAGACAGCCATGTTGAAAGGCAAGTTATTTGACTTCTGCATAAAGTAAATTTACTAAGTTTTAACCGAATAAAAATTGGAAGTACACTTACTGGTTCGGTAGAGAACTTGGACCAGCAGTTACAAAAAAAAAATAAAAAATACAAAAATAACAAAAATAAAAAAGTAAAAAATAACAAAAAACAAAAACAAAAAACAAACAAACAAAAACAAAAAACAAAAGAAGCAAACATAACCCAGCACTGGAGTTGGCTAGTAAAATGAAAATAGACAAAGTTCTTTTTCCATTTTTTTTTTTTTGCAAAAATCTAATCGACTGAAATGATTAAATTTCATCCAAAACTACCCTATATATGACACACTAGCTGGATAGTGTGTCTGTGAGTCCCTTTGTGTCGGTGGTCATTCATCTAGGGAACTCGTAGAAGATTGAGACCCGAAACGCACTGAAATGGCTATAAAAATAATCCGGAAATCGCCAAAAATTAGTTAAAAGTTATGAAAATTTATGCCTCGCACTGACGAGAGAAAAAAAAGATTTTCTACCACTAAATGAATCTGTTAGAAACAATTAATTTTTTTTTAAATAATTAAAACATATTTTGATCTATCCTATTAATAAACATAAACATGTTGCCGTTCTGAGAGTATGTCATTTTATTTAAAGTACCATTTATTGTGGCTTCAGTATGTTCGCGAGAGGGTGGAGCGCAAGTTGCATTCTGCGGGTAGAGGAGCTGCAAGGTGCATTCTACGGGGTGGCCGCAATATTACTATGCACGACACTGTCAGCAACACTTCTACAGACCATTGATACATTTCTACATAAATTTCCAAAAAATTATCACAGGTTTCTCGTTTTAATTCAGGAATTAATTTCGATTTGAGCGTGTAAGCAAGAATCTTTAGTACAAACAAACTAAAGTCTTGTCGTGTTAGGTCTGATGGTGTTAACTTAACACCGTTAAGTACGTACCTCCCTGAAATCGCTAAAAAAAAAGAACATAGTATGAATAAAAATGTCCCAAACTAAATAAAAACGAACTTTTTCCATCAAAATGTTTATATTATTATTAAGAGGAAAGATCAAAGTAATTTTGAATTATTTTTTAAAATGTTTGAATCTTTTCTAACCTTTTCGAAATTTTGGCAGAAAATCTTGTTTATTATGTTTATACGAAAAAATTTTATTATTAAATCACTTAAGAATAAAAATCTATTAAATAAGCGCAATGAGATAAATGTCATATGTAGACATTGCAAAATGTTCACATTAGAAAAAGAGTAAAATCTAAATGAAAAAACATGCATATAACCAACAACTGCTTAAGGAAAATAATTACTGACGAACTATCAAAATATTTAACCCACGAGCTAGTTCTCGCCGGGTTACAAGACGGTTTAAATTACTGTTAAGTTAGCACTATTTTCGGAAGTTTAGTCTGTTATTATTCGTGTTGCCTTACTGTGATTAGGTTCATTACTATATATATATATATATATATATATATATATAAAGAGAGAGAGACCGAGACGAGTTGATAGATGTCTATTTCAAAATACAAGTATGCTAATAATTTTCCAGTAACTCCGAAAATTATTTTGTTAATTTTTTCATTACAATAGATCTGCGGAGCCGAGGAACCTTACGGCTTCCCGGGGCCTTGCAACCCCTAGAGAACTTGCGACTCACCCGCAATTGCGGAGACTGCGAGGGCCCTAAGCACGGCCCTGGTTGCTGATAGGGTTTAGCGTCATACTAAACATGAAGCGGAGCCCTTTGAACCTGTTAAATAGTTTGTTAATCACAACAAATTATGTTTCCGTGGATATGACGATAAATTACACCCGGTAGCAATTTCTCAGATCGGATGGTTTTAATATAATTTTTGACATGATTTTTCAATATTGGAAAAAATGTCAATTTTAAGAATCAAAAATATGTAAATAACCTTACCTCTGAAGGATTTGGCACTGAAAATGGTAACTTAGATAAGCACTTCTTCACTTTCTCTAATGTCACACTCACTGTCATAGAGAACTCTGTTCTTGCCAGAGGTTTTGAATTCTGCATTCCACTGACTGAAGTTATTAAAGAATGGGTGTTGGCAGAATTTGAGATGTTATTTCGCAGTTGAATTTACACATTCCAACTTCCTCTGGAAAAACTATTTGTGCAAGCCTAAATTGGCGGACTTGTCTTGCAAATATTACTCTCTTCCCTTTGACCAGGATTTTCTCACCTGGCTAGCTCTTAAGCATCAGAAATTACATTTATATTACTAAGCCTGACAAGGGGTCTGCAGTGGTTATATCAGGTTGGCAGGACTATATTAATAAAATAGAGATCAGGCTGAATGAGCTGTCAAAATTTTGCAAAATAGGTTGTGTTAATTTGTGTAACAATCCTAGTAGAATGGAGACTAAAATGCTTAGTTATCTGCTTTATATATATCAAAGCGGGTTTCGTTTCAAAATGGTGTATGGTTGTATAAAACTCACCGGATCATAGTCATTGAACCTATGGTTTATCCAAGGTTCAGAAGGAAGGTATTTCTCTCAGACGATATCCTATGAAAGTATAAAAATACATTTTATTGTAAAAATACCAGTAATTTATATTAATAGTAAAAAAAACAAAAAAAAAAAAAACAGAACAAAATAAACATCAGTATATCTCTGTAAAACAAATAATCTTTTTTTTAATCGTGTCGCCCCAAGCAAGGCAATTTGCTGCCACTGTTGTGCAGGGGGGTTACATAAGAGGAATGTTATGAAGAGTGAGAGGTTGCAGAGGGTGTCAGGAAGAGAGTAGGAGAGGGAAGAGATTACTGATGAGAGTGGAGTGGACGAGGAGGAATGTTACGAAGAGTGAGAGGTTGCAGAGGGTGTCAGGTAGAGAGTAGGAGAGGGAAGAGATTACTGATGATAGTGGGGTGGACGAGGAGGAATGTTATGAGGAGTGAGAGGTTGCAGGGGCGGTCAGAAAGAGAGTAGGAGAGGGAAGAGAGTACTGATGAGAGTGGGGTGGATGTAGAAAAGCATGAGAGAGAGGATGTAAGTTAGTGAGACAGGAGATGACTATTAACTTTACATTTAAATTCTTGGAGATTGTAACTGTCAGGAAAGCAAGTATGCGAAGGAGAATTTCACAGGCGGGAAGTGCGAGAAAAGAAGCTACTGGAGTAGAATTTGCGTTTACAATTTATGGCTGCATAATAAAAGGGTGGGACCTAGTTGCTAATCTTGTGGCTCGAGAAAATTCGTATATAAGGGGAACTAGTGAGCTAAGTTCATCGGAGCAGAAGCCGTGAAAGTATTTGTAGAAGAGACACAGGGAAGCCACACTGCGTCGGTGAGAAAGCGACTGTATCCTAGCTGCCAAGTCGGGATCGATCACATTACAGATTCTCCGTTGGATTCGGTCGAGGACACCTAAGTGGATAGCAGGAGCACCGGACCAGATATGGCAGCAACACTCAATGCACGGGCCGATGGTAGACTTGTATATGTGCATGATTGTTTGGGACGGGAAAAACTTCCTGGCCCTACACAGAGAACCGACTTTCTTAGCAGCGGATTTAGCTATGGATTTTATGTAGTTATTCCACTTGAGGTCTGGCGTGAGAGTTAACCCGAGGAGGTGCAGTGTTTCGCTTTCAGGGAGAGAAGCCTGATCCATGCTAATGGGCGGGAGGAACGATTGTCTGTGGTGGTTATTAGATAGCAGCTTCGTTTTGGAAGCATTGACATTTACGAGCCATTTCTTACCCCAGTCCACCACGGATTGGAGGTCCTTTTCAAGCTCGGCAGCGAGGTTTGCTTTTTCAGCCTCGGTAGATTTTTGATCGAGACGAGAGTAAACCGTAGTGTCGTCAGCATATATGCCCACTTGGGATCTTATTACGTCAGGGAGATCGTTAATATAGATAAGGATAAGCGTAGGACCGAGAATAGAGCCTTGAGGGACACCCGCATTCATGTGATAGGCTTGTCCGTTCAATACCACCCTCATTGTACGGTTTGAAAGAAGGACTGGATTAGGTCAAACAATTGTCCAGTTATACCATAGCCCTGTAGCTTACATAGAAGGCCAGCATGCCAGACTCTGTCAAACGCTTTGGAGATGTCAAGGACCACAGTTCGGGCTTCGTTTTTGTCGAGGGCCTGGTGTATGTACTCAGTGATGGTCGTGAGCATATCAGCAGTAGACCTGGTGAAGCGGAAGCCATACTGTTTGTCAGAGAAGAGTCTATGGGCTGTGAGATGTTGTAACACCTCGGCATTGATGATGGCTTAGAACACTTTGCCAAAGATCGGTAGGAGGCTGATAGGGCAATAATTAGCAGAGACAGAGGGTTCTCCAGCATTTTTATATATAGGAACCACGGAGGAGGATTTCCATCAGGCAGGAAAGCAGGAAGCAGAAAGGCAGAAGTTAGAGAGTTTAGAGAGAACATAGGTGAGTTCAGGAGCATATTTCTTTAGGACAATGATGGGTATTTCGTCGCCACCGCTCGCTTTATGGGGTTGAAGCTTATAAATTATTTTGGAGACTACCGAGGGAGTAATTAGTATGTCAGTCAGTTGAGGGAAGTCGGGTACAGATACTCTAGACGAGTCCAGTGTCGATTTAGTGGAGAATCTGCGAGCGAAGCATTCAGTCTTGTCTGTTGAAGAGGTGAGGACCTTGAATTCGTTGATTAGAGGTGGGACTGAGAGCTTTTACAGAGCCTCCAGTTCAGCACGCTTTTACAGAGCCTCCAGTAGTCTTTGGAGCCAAACTTACGGGATGCTATGCGCTGCTTCATTCTGGCTGCAAACATCAGCTTAGCTCCATTAAGTACCTTCTTGCATTCATAACGAGCCGAGGCAAAAAGGCGCCTGTTAAGATCTGACGCGTGATTCCGGTAAAGCCGAAAGAAGTGATTTCGGTGGGCGATGGTAGCTGAACAGGAAGAGGAGAACCAGGGGGATGAGTGTGATTTAAGTCTCAACTTTCTGGCAGGGATGAAAGCATCGATGCCAGCATTAACCCAAGAAGAGACCTCAGCCGCGCAGTCTTCAACAGGAAAGCTAAATACTTTATTCCAAGGAACGTCAGTCAGGAAGTCGCGGACCGAGTCCCAGTCGGCTCTTTGGTAGCAGTAAGATATTCTGCTGGTCTGAGATTCTTGGGTAGGGTGGAGGTGGAAGGGGATATTGACGGGGACTAATGCATGGTCAGAATTTCCAAGAGGGCAGAGTTGCTCGACATTGCAAGAGTCAGGGGTGGAGGTAAAGCACAGGAAATGAATAAAAAATACTAATATTCCAAAGGAAATTAAATTTTGCCATTAAATGGCCCATAAAGAGATGAGATGCCATTAAATAAACAAGCAAATCATGTTTTGATTTGATAATACTTATAAATTATCTTAAATTACTGCAATTTAGTTTTATTCAATAAAAGTTAAGAAGTAAAAAAGGGTGTTAATTCTGCCGCACCCTGCATATGACTAAATTAGGGATAAATAGGACAAAATTTGCTGAGATCCGTCTACCCAGATTTCTTTTGCTATCTGAGTATTAATATTCGAAACATTTCACTAATGTATTTTTTAATATTATATATATATATATATATATATATATATATATATATATATATTTTTTTTTTTTTTTTTTTTTTTTTCTTGAAATATACAATAACCATACAATTGCAGTGACGTTTATTTTGTAAAATAATTAAGTTAGTGTGATCTGAAATGTGTGGACACACTTACTTCCTGACCGCCATCTTAATGTGTTTGTGAGTTTGTAGGCAAAGGCTTAGTCGGCAGTTGCTGGTTATTCTCTTCTGTTGTGTGCGTGGGCAAAGCCTTAGTCATTGAGTGCGTGTGTGAGGGAATGAGCGAAATGCGGAGATATTAAAATCTTTTGAATACTATACTGCTTGTTTTCATTGATCAGTTCGATGTCACGTGCTCACATGACAGCTTTTATCATTAGAATCATATCTAAGCCGCTTCAAGTATTTTTATCTTATGCACTAGCAGTATAGCCCGGCGTTGCTCGTGAGTAATGAAAACTTTAAAACTAATCCATGGTCCTGGAGCTCAGACTCTTTGGACGTTGGCACGAAAGACTAAAAGCAATAGTTGTTTCCAGTTAAAGCGAAACCGTAGACTGAAAGAAAAATGAATGGATGTAAGTCAAATTTTGGTTTCCTGGTATCGATATCAAATAAGGTTTTTTCGTCGTAAACTGAATTTTGAAGGCTAAATAAGTCCTCTGAGTAAATGGTACCATAGCTGAGACAAAGAAATGCAATTATACCTACTTAGAGCAAAACCCGAAGCAAAAACCAAAATGAAAACCTTATTTTGATCAGACTCAATAGTTTATCGGAGTATCGATTTCCAATATCGGGGTCAAATAAGTCATCCAAGGATAAACTAACCTAAGTAAGTCCATGAAAACTTATAGTACCCATCGGGAGTAAAATTGAAGAAAATGAGCCATATTGATGGCTGAATATCGGTTTTTGATCAGATTCGATAGAATATCGGGGGTATCGATTTCCAATATCGAGGAAAATGAGTCGTCTGCGAAGATCTACTAAATTTTGCAACTAAAAACTATAATTTTACTAAGTTAAATCAAATTCTCCAACAAAAACCACGATAAAAAGGCTGAATTCTTGATCGTGAACAGACCTGATCGGATATTGGGGTATCGATTTCCGATATCGGGGAAAAAGAGACATGACTGACTGGGAAGAAGATTATCCCGTAGTAGATTGCCATTGCTTACTGCGGTATACTGGTTGCCAGCCAAGGCCATAGAACCCAATCTGTCCTATTATTTAACACATAACTAGAGGGAAGAGACGGGATAATACATTTTCCAAGGGTATTTGTGCGCAAATGAATGTCATAAATTCCACCAGAATTCGAACACGGATCCCCCGATTTGTCGGTCGTAGTCGCTATCCGCTGCACCACAACGCACATATAGATAGATAGATAGATAGATAGATAGATAGATAGATAGATAGATAGATAGATAGATAGAAATAGGAAAATTGAACAGAATCAGATAGATAGACAGAGAGACAGACAGACAGACAGACAGAAAGGAATTGAACAGAATCAGATAGATAGATAGATAGATAGATAGATAGATAGATAGATAGATAGAAAGAAAGAAAGGAATTGAACAGAATCAGATAGATAGATAGATAGATAGATAGATAGATAGATAGATAGATAGAAAGAAAGGAACTGAACAGAATCAGATAGATAGATAGATAGATAGATAGATAGATAGATAGATAGATAGATATTGAAAGGAAGAACAGAATAGATAGATAGATAGATAGATAGATAGATAGATAGATAGATAGATAGATAGAATAGAAAGGAATTGAACAGAATCAGATAGATAGATAGATAGATAGATAGATAGATAGATAGATAGATAGATAGATAGATAGAAAGGAATTGGACAGAATCAGATAGATAGATAGACAGACAGACAGGAATTGAACAGAATCAGATAGATAGATAGATAGATAGATAGATAGATAGATAGATAGATAGATAGATAGATAGATAAGAAAGACTGGTATAAGATAGATAGATAGATAGATAGATAGATAGATAGATAGATAGATAGATAGAAAAGACTGACATGAAAAGATAGATAGATAGATAGATAGATAGATAGATAGATAGATAGATAGATAATCATCAAAATGTGATAGATAGATAGATAGATAGATAGATAGATAGATATAGAAAATAGAAAAGACTGACATAGATAGATAGATAGATAGATAGATAGATAGATAGATAATCATCAAAATGTGATAGATAGATAGATAGATAGATAGATAGATAGATAGATAGATAGATAGATAGATAGATGCTATAATAGGTTAAGTGTTTGTTAATCATTTAATCTCGAGCAATGCGATAACAACCACTCTGACGCAAGTGGTTACTGAGAGTTAAAGAAACAGAGAGGATTATAAAAGGAACAATTTTCAAGCAGACAGAAAATGACAATTTGATGATCAGCATCCCAATCGATATCGTATCAAATCAGATTCGCTAGGTAAATATTACTAGACTTGGATAGGTAGGTATCGGACAGCTAAGTAAATGAATCAAAAAAGAAGAGTCTATGATTTGTGTACATGGCCTATTTCTAAACTTATCGACACTTCGCGTTGAAACACCGATTCGCTTACGATCACCGAAATTAAGCAACGTCGAGTCAAGTCATTACTTAGCATGGTGACTTCTTGAGAATGCCGGGTGCTGTAAGATCCGATATTCGGGTGGTGTAAGGGGTACCGGCTTGGAATTGTTAATCTGAAAGTTCCAGTTCCAGTTAGGTTCGTTATATTCCCTTACGCGAAAATATCTCTGGGAAAAGTATGAATCAACATATTTTCCCCATCTATGGGTTAATTGGTAAGACTTGTTTCAGTTATCATCTTAAAAAGAAAAGTGCGTACAAAATAGTTAGATTATCTTGGAATTATTTCGAACTTTTGTTCTCATCTTCGTTGATATAAATGTTATAATAGACACAACGTTTCGACCAAGTATCCTCTGGTCATCATTAATCTATGGACACCTGATAATAAGTCAAAACGTTGTGTCTATTATAATACCTATATCAACCAAGATGAGAACAAAAATTCGAAATAATTTCAAGATTATTGAAAATCACTCATCTCAGAAATAAATACAAAACAGATTTCGGCATTAAATAAACCATACGGGTTGATATGCCATTAAAATCAACCGACAATACATTTTATCTATCGTTGAAGGCCTACCATTGTTTTCAAGATATATTTAGTTGAAGCCATAAAATTATGTTCAAAATATTTAGATTTTGGTATTAAATAACCCATAGAGTTTGATATGCCATTAAAATCAACCGGCAATACATTTTAACTGTTGTTAAGGGCCTGCCATTGCGTTCAAGATATATTCAGTTGAAGCCATAAAATTATGTTAAAAATATTTAGATTTAAGTATTAAATAACCCATAGAGGTTGCTATACCATTAAAATCAACCGATAATATATTTTATGTGTCGTTGAAGGCCTACCATTGCGTTCAAGATATATTTAGCTGAAGCTGCAAAATTGTTTAAAATATTTAGATTTGGCTAAATAACTCATAGAGTTTGATATGCAAAAAAACAAAATCAAAAACAAAACGAAACAAAAACAAAAAACAATGAATAAAAAAAACCCAACTAAGCTTACTTCTAAAATCCTAATTTCCAAGTCCTGGCCATTATCTTGGTCTAAGCTCAGACTACTGTCTGTGAACACAAACTCTCTCGCACTTGAGATTATCTTTCTTTTACGAAAAGAAATATATTTCAGGTTTTATTTATTTTTGCCTGAATAAATATGGACTCGTGTATTTTTGTCGCTTTTTTTCTTGATACAACTCGGGAAATTAGATTCATAGCCAAACCGAAATATATCGATATTATTCCAATGAATCCTGTCTTTATTTTTATCGACATTTCTTCGTTATTCTTGGACTATACTTGCATTCATCAAACTTAGAATTGTGTGAAACAAGGCCAAAATAATAGAGCACCCGTAGAATTTGTCTTAACTTGAATTTGTATTTCATTTAATAACTACGTTTACGTTTCTCTTCTCATTTGTAATGTGTTTTTCCTTCTTCTTGTGATTGAAAGGAAAATTGCGGTTTGAAATGAGGAAGGAGGGCTTTGAAAATATGACACTCATAAGACAGATGGAGGGCAAGAGGTCATAAGAAAACAACATAAATAGTTGGCAGAACAGAGCTTAAGAAAAATGGCAGAAAGAGGAATTGAAGATTTAAAGCTACAAGGAAAAGGAAGTCGCGGAGAGCAAATATTGATTACGTCCTGAGGATAGACAGCACACAAAGAACAGGTTGGTTTCCGAGTTCATATCAGAAATTTCCTAGAAACGACAATGAATCAGGTTTAGGTGTGAGTCTTCTGTAAGTTAATTGCCATACGTGATACACGCTTGGGCGATCATGTCTCCTTCGATCCATGACTGACGAGATAGAATATTTTCCCGCAGTAGGCTGCCATTTCTTTTTGCGGTAGACTGGTTGCGAACCAAGGCTATAGAACCCAATCTGTCCTGCTATTCAATTCTTTTATCTAGATCAGTTATTTAAGTGCAATACTTGATACACGCCTGAGCGATTATGTTTCGTTCTTTGACTGACGAGGCGGAAGATTTTTCAGTTGTAGGTCACCATTTCTTTCTGCGGTAGATTGGTTGCCAACCAAGGCTATACAATCTAATATGTCCTTCTATTTAACCCATAGATGGAGGGAGAAGTGCATTTGCGATTATGTAAATACAACGAATTTAACTGCAATTCGAACACAGTTCCATTGCACCACAACGCAAGTCCCCATACGCTTATGCGTGTATAGAGGGCAAGTGTTTCCAGTTCATGTGGTCTTTTTTTTTTTTTTTTTTAATCGTGTCACTCCAAGCAAGGCATTCCACTGCCACTATAGCGCATGGGGTTACATAGAGGGATTGGGTATGGGAAATGTCAGGAGGAGGGTGATAGACGACTTAGGATGTACATCGGGAGAGAGTTGGAGAGAGTGGGTGTGAGTTAGTGTGTTAGGAGGTGTCTATTGACCTTACATTTAAACTCCTGGAGGTTGTAGCCGTCGGGGAAGCAAGCATGCGGTAGGGAATTCCACAGGCGGGAAGTGCGAGGAAAGAAGCTGTTGGAGTAGAAATTGCGGTTACATTTCATCGGTTTCACTGTAAAAGAGTGGGACCTAGTTGCCAATCTAGTATCTTGTGCAAATTCACATCTAGGGGGCACCAGTGATTTAAGTTCATCAGAGCAGAAGCCATGAAAGTATTTATAGAAGAGGCACAGGGAAGCCATGTCACGCCGGTGAGAGAGATACTGCAGGCGGTCAGCCAAGTCGGTATCAATCACATTACAGATTCTTCGCTGTATTTTGTCAAGAACCCCGAGGAGAATAGAAGGGGCACCCGACCAGATGTGGCAGCAGTACTCAATACACGGGCGGATGGTGGATTTATATAATTGCAGGATAGATTCAGGCGGAAAGAATTTCCGGGCCCTGCACAGAGAGCTGACTTTCATAGCTGCAGATTTAGCAATGGATTCGACGTAGTCATTCCACTTGAGGTCCGCTGAGAGTGTGAGGCCAAGCAGGCGTAGTGATTTACTCTCTGGGAGGCAAGCCTGTTCCATGCTAATGGGATGGAGGTGCGTTTGTCTGTGGTGGTTAATTGACAGCAGCTTCGTTTTGGAAGAATTGAATTTTACGAGCCATTTCTTACCCCAATCTACCACGGATTGGAGGTCCTTCTCAAGCTCGGCAGCGAGGTTCGCCTTGTTACTAACACCAGATTTTTGATCGAGGCGAGAGTAAACTGTGGTATCATCGGCCTACATGCCTACTTGTGATCTTATAGCATCGGGGAGATCATTGATATAGATTAGAAAGAGCGTAGGACCTATGGTAGAGCTTGGGGTACACCCACATTTGTAGGGTAGTTCTGGGAGGCATGTCCGTTTAATAACACCTTCCGTAAATGTGTTTGGGCGACCTATGACCCTTACCTTTTAATGTAACAATGGACATCGGAGGCCACAATTTGAACAACATAAGGTACGCAGATGACACAGTGCTGGTAGCAAACACGGAAAGGAAACTACAAGACCTCCTACAGAAGGAAGCTGAAGAGAGTGACAAGAAAGGACTACAAATAAACTGTAAGAAAACCGAATACATAATCTTTAGGGAAAAAGCAGCATCCCAAAACGCCAAATACAATAAATGAAAGAAAAGTCTTTCGTTTTCTATAACCTTTCGGATTCTTTATTTTCTGATAATTTATTTCACATTTTCCCTTCTGTTATATTTTTTTCTCTTTATTATTTCTTTCTTTCCTTTTTCTTCTTTCTTTATTTTCTTCTCTTTTTCTTTCTTTAACAAATTTTAAATGACAATTTCATTTCAATATTTCCACAAGCCATATTTTCATTTTGTTTTTCGTTTTTCATTTTATATTTTAATTCCTAATTTCTTCTTGGTATTTTAATTGGGTTTTACTTTTCGAACTTTTATATTCATAACCAAATTCTTTTCAAGTCTTTTCTTTATTTCTCTTTTTGTCTTCCATATTTTGTTTCTCGACCCATTGTCTCATCGCCAAGACTCTAAAGAAGCATCTTTTTTTAAATAAATGTTTAGCATTTTTTACTAAACGGATTTATTTTTTCATAGGATCTTTTTTTCCCGGGTTTTCTATCTTAACTTATACTTTTTATATTGTTTTTATTTTGTTTTATACATTTTTTTGCGGGATAGAGTTTTCACCGGATCTGTTCAACTTGTATAGCGGGGATATTTTGAGGACCCTAGAAATTATGCCTGAATTTGTCATCGGAGGACATAATTTAAACAACTTAAGGTACGTAGATGATACAGTGCTGATAGCAGACACAAAAAGGAAACTACAAGACCCCCGACAGAAAGTAGCTGAAGAAAGTGACAAGAAAGGACTACAAATAACTTGCAAGAAAACCGAATGCATGGTCATCAGTAAAAAGGGCAGCCGAATATGTCAAATACAGGTGGGGGATACTAGAATCAAGCAGGTACAAAAATTTAAATACCTGGGAAGTGTTCTAACAGAAGACTGAAAGCGCGACACAGAGATCCGAAGGTGATTGGCATGGCAAAGGACGCATTCCAGAAGCTGAGTAGAATATTAAGAGATAGGAACATTCCACTAGAAACAAAGAAGAGAGTACTGGATTGCTATGTGATGTCAGTTCTTCAATATGGCAGTGGATGCTGGATAATCTCATCGAAGATGAAGAAAAAACTTGAAGCAACTGAAATGTGGTTCTACAGAAGGATGCTGCGAATATCATGGAACGAGCATATGAGCAGTGATGAGGTTTTGGAAAGAATGGAAACGAAAAGGAAATTAATATTGAGCATCAGAAAGAGACAGCTAAAGTTCCTGGGACATGCAATGAGGAAGGAGGGCTTGGAGAACCTGATACTAACAGGCCAGATAGAGGGGAAAAGAGACAGGGGAAAGCAATGGATAACATTTTTGAAGGACCTAATCAGGTGGATGATGGAACAAGGGTTGCATGGTGTAACAGGAGAAGGCATGTTTAGAGCCACCAGGGATAGGGAGACGTCGAGGGCCATACTCGACTACGTCCTGAAAGGACAAGGCACATAGAAAAACAAGAAGAAATAAAGTTGGAAGGTTGGAAGGATCAAAATACGATTTTCTTTTCAGTTTTTGCTAGGTTTAGACGATGGATCACCAAACAGCTTTCACAGAAGGACAATGACCAAGGAGAGCTGGATAACCACCTTGTTAAATGCAATCAGTCAGTTAAGTGCCATACGTGATACACGCTTGGGCGATCATGTCTCGAAAGAGACATGACTGACTGGGCAGAAGATTATCCCGCAGCAGGTTGCCATTGCTTTTTGCAGTAGACTGGTTGCCGACCAAGGCTATAGAACCCAATCTGTCCTGTTATTTGTCTCGTACCTAGAGGAGGAATAGATGTATTATATTTTTAATTAGTGGGGGATCAGTTTATTACTATATATCAATAGAAAACCGATCCCCCACTTTATGACCAGTAGAAACTTTCATCATGTTTGCAACTATTATATTCAGTCAGTCAGTTAAGTGCCATACGTGATACAGGCTTGGGCGATCATGTCTCGAAAGAGACATGACTGACTGGGCAGAAGATTATCCCGTAGTAGGTTGCCATTGCTTTCTGCGGTAGACTGGTTGCCGACCAAGGCTATAGAACCCAATCTGTCCTGCTATTAACCCATAACTGGAAGGAATAGACGGATTAATACCTTTCCCAAGGGTATTTGCGCCTAAGTGAATACAATGGATTCAACTGGAATTCGAACTCGGCTCTTTCCGAGCCGATATCCACTGTACCACAACGCACATGTAAATGCAATACATTGAATATAAAACAAAAAACAAAACAAAAAACAAAAAAACAAAACAAAAAACAAAAACAAAAACAAAACATAAAGACAGTAGACATATTTATTCATCAAAACGTTATCAAAGAAGGCGACATTAGCCATGAAATAGTCAATTCACACTCAGTGCACACATATTCGAATTTCCAAAAACTAAACAAAATAGATTAGGGAGATTTGATAAACTATACGTTACTTTTTAAAATAAATCAATATTTTCTTTTGAATTTTTGCATCCAACCAATATAATTGCTTTTAAATGTTTAGTCAACCTTGTTCGATGTGCTGATTTTACATTTTTAATTATTTCACCTCAACCAAGGTGAGACTGTAGGGGATAAGAAATTAATTAAAATCAACCTTCTTCACTTTTACAAACATTCACAATGACATGTAAAATTCTTGTTTTCCCAAATTGAAAAAGGATTGACCATGTTCTTAAAGAAAAAGTCGAACCCAGAATTCGCAAGTAGGTGTTAAAATGATTTTTCACCAATGGGAGCGACTTGCAAGACTTGGGGACTTCGCGAGTCAGTGCGAAAAATCTAATGACAATAAAAGTACTTGATCACCGTCAGTCAGAGTCAGATGGGAGCCGCCCCGAGACGAAACAACTAAAATGTAACTTCAACTTCAAATCGACCCGGAGATAAAGTCAGGTCACACCTTGTTCTCTTTCTCCTTATTTCTTTTAACAATTACTACTACAAACATTTTCTACATTTCTTGATACCCATAACTTTATCATTGAACAAGGTTATTGGTTGGTTGGTTGGTTGGTTGGTTGGTTGGTTTGTCTTTATGGCATATCAACCTCGGCGGGTCATTTATTGCCAACTAATTTTTTTATTCATTTATTGCTAGTAATACCTTTTTCATTCAACAATTTATTGTTGTTTTTATATAAGTTTTGTGTCTAGTAATACATTTTTCTTTTCGAGTATCAAGATTCATTGGGATTTGTTTTTTAAGGGCAGGGTTCCCAAGTTCTACCCTGTTATTTAACCCATAACTGGAGGAAAAAGACGGATTAATACCTTTCCTAAGGGTACCAGTGTTTAAGTAAATGCAGGGTATTCAACTGGAATTCGAACTCGGCTCACCGATTTCTCTTTCCGAGCCGATATTCACAGCGCACATCCGTCACTAAACGCTTACAGCACCTGGTATTCCCAAGCGGTCACTCATCTAAGTACTGATCAGGCTGAACGTTGCTTAACTTCGGTAATCGAGCGAGAACCGGTGTATTCAGCGTGATATGGCCGTAACCCCATTGAACAAGGACTCTACCCATAACTTATTAAAAGTAATTCTGATTGCACATTAACTTCTACGACTTGTGTTATTCTTTCCTTTTAATAAATTTCTATTTTAATATGAAAAATGTATATTTTATTCTTACACTATTCCACACTTATTCACACATCCCAACCTGCTACCAACCAACCTTCTGATGATGAAAACCTTCTGATAATTCTGATGATGATAATTCTGCATAAATCTTGGAAGCTGTAAGGAATTCAGTTAAGTCTGACACAAGGCCGAATTAAAGAAACCAGATTTCATCTCCGAAAATCCTAATTTCCAAATTCAAATTTTAATGGCTGAAATCATTTTGTGTGTTCGGCTTGATCTAAGCATAGATTCAGGAATTTGGATAAGAAAAGTTTGTAAGGTTGTATTTATGGTACAGTTTGAAAGAATATTACTGGAATGATAATTCACATCATATTGGCAAAGTTGCATATGTAAACCAGCAATTTCAATTGGTTGATATTGGTAGTCAGATACGGCCATGACAGGCTGACAGGCATTATACTCTTTCAACAATTACTACTATGAACATTTTCTACATTTCTTGATACCCATAACTTTATCATTGAAAATGAACTCTACCTTTAACTTCTTAATAATGTTTCTAATTGCACATTAACTCCGACAACTTATGTTATTCTTTCCTTTTAATAAATTTCTATTTTAAAATGAAAAATGTATATTTTATTCTTACACTATTCCACAATTTCACATTTTCCAACCTGCTACCAACCAACCTTCTGATGATGAAAACCTGATAATTTTTTTAAATTTTTTATAATCATCTCACCCCAAGCAAGGCATTCCACTGCCACTATTGCGCATGGGGCTACATAGGGGAAGGTAAAGAGAAGGAGTGGTTAGACATAGGGAATATCAGGAGGAAGGTGACAGATGAGTAAGGATAGCGAGGATGAGGGTTGGGAAGAGTGCTTGATAGAATGGGAGCAGGTTAGTGTGTTAGGAGGTGTGTATTGACCTTACATTTAAACTCCTGGAGATTGTAGCCGTCGGGGAAGCAATCGTTTGGAAGAGAATTCCACAGTCGGGAAGTGCGAGGAAAGAAACTGTTGGAGTAGAAGTTACGGCTGCATTTTATCGGTTAATTCGGATGATGATAATTCTGCATAAAATCTGTAAGCTGTAGGGAGTTCGGTTAAGTCTGACACAAGGCCGAATCAAAGAAACATTAACCAGCTCCCTACGCTACAAGACCACCACAGTGCGCAGGGGGTTACATTGAGAGAAAAGACTAGGTACAGGGGGTATTGAAGAAAGGATAAAAGATCAACAGGGGTCAAGAAAATAGAAGATGGCAATTGACAATATATTTAAATGTTTGGAGATTGTAGCTATGAAGGAAGCAGGTAAACGGAAGGGAATTCCACAGGCTGGAAGTGCGAGAAAAGAAACTTCGAGCAGAAATAGCGGTTACATTTGACTATATTTTGACGGTAAAAGGGTGGGATCTATATTCTTGAAAATGTTTTCTCACAGGCATAAGCTGTTCCTAACACCAATGCCATACCACAGGCAAATTTCTTCAACTTCGAGAACTCATCGTTAGGGGTATGCAGCGATAAAATTCAGGGAGTTTTCCTTCTCTTCGTCGATTCTCTTTCGACAAGTCACTTGCTTTCAAATGAATGGGTTCCGACTGTAGTTCAACTAGCACGTCACCAAGGTAACAATCAAACTGATTATAGAACGGAAAAATATCACTCTCATTTCTCTCGGGAACAGAAAATCTCCAAAAATGCTTATTTAAGTCATGAATGTGCGTTGTGGTGCAGCGGATATCGACTCGGGACGACAAATCGAGGAACCAAGTTCGAATTCCAGTTGAATTATGGCATTCACATAAGCACAGATACCCTTAGGAAAGGTATTAATCCGTCTCTTCCCTCCAGTTATGGGTTACATAATAGGACAAATTAGGTTCTATAGTCTTGGCTGACAACCAGTCTACCGTAGAAAGTAATGGCAACCTACTGCGGGATAATCTTCTGCCCAGTCAGTCATGTCTCTTAAGAGACATGGTCGCTCAAAGCGTGTATCACGTATGGCACTTAACTGACTGATTGAATGTAATAGTTGGAAAAATATTTTAAGCTGATACTGGGCATGAAATCGGAGATCATTTTTTTTATTGTTATGAAGTAATAAATTGATCCCCTACTAATTACTGTTTAATAATATAATCTAATACACCTTTTCTCTCTTTAGCTATGAGTTAAATAACAGGACAGATTGGGTTCTATAGCCTTGGCTGGCAACCAGTCTATCACAGAAAGCCATTTCCAACTTACTGCGAGATAATCTTCTGCCCAATCAGTCATGTCTCTTTCGAAACATGATCGCCCAAAGCGTGTATCACGTATGGCACTTAACTGACTGACTGAATGTAATAGTTGGAAACATACTTAAAGTTGATAATGGACATAAAGAAGGGGGACGGTTTGCTATTGTTATGAAGTAATAAACTGATCCCCCACTAATTACTACTTAATAATATAATCTAATACATCTTTTCTTCCTATAGTTATGAGTCAAATAACAGGACAGATTGGGTTCTATAGCCTTGGCTGGCAACCAGTCTACCGCAGAAAGCAATGGCAACCTACTGCGGGATAATCTTCTGCCCAGTCAGTTATGTCTCTTTCGAGGCATGATCGCCCAAAGCGTGTAACACGTATGACACTTAACTAACTGAAGCCATGAATAATCTTCAGAAGCTTGAGATTGACATATTCTGTGATTCCAGATGAGAGAATTTCCTTTCTTCTAGCTCACTGATTTGCCTAAAACTTACATCATTGTCAGATGCAAAAATAAGATTGGCCAAATGTTGGCATTTTTACTTGCATTTATTTTAATTTTTTCTGCATAGTAAGTTTAACTACAGAAGGATGCTGAGGATAGACCGAACATATTAGCATCGACAAGGTTTTAGAGAAGATGGAAACGAAAAGAAGGCTGATACTTAATACCAGGAAGAGAAAGCTGAAGTTTCTGGGATGCTCAATGCGGAATGAGAGTTTGGAGAATCTAATACTCACAGGACGAATAGAGGGAAAGAGAGACAGGGGAAAGCAACGCATGACATACTTGATGGGCTTGAACAAGTGGATGGCAGAGCGAGGTTTAGAAAAGATACCAAAATATAAAATGTCATGAGCTACAAGGGATATGGGTAGGTAGAGGTCCATGTGTGACACTATTTGGTTGCTGGTAATTAATAATCTTAACTTATTTATAAATGGAACTCTGTGTGTGTGTGTGTGTGTGTGTGTGTGTGTATCCGTTACCTTTAGACTCCAAAATGGCTGAACCGATTTTCTTGAAAATTTACACAATTGTACTATAAGCATCTGCGAGTGTTCTTAGCTAGGTTTTGTATCAAGGTATCCCCAATAAATATCGAAAATCGATAATCGAAAAAATCGGGTTATAGAAGGAGTGGTCCGATTTTAATCAAATTTTATACACTCAGAGACAAAGGCATAAGAAACGATATTCAGAAGTTTCAAGATTGCAGTTCTTACAACAGTGCAGAAAATTGAGAATATATATATATATAAAAGGCAAGATGTTTGAGTGTGTGTGTCTGTTTATCTGTCTGTATGTCCTCTATACAAATCCACAATTTTTATCCGATTCTCACCAAATTTCACACAAATATTCTTTAGGCTGAGTCTGATCTCCAGGACCATAGACCATGAATTAGTTTTGAAGCTTTCATTACACTCGAGCGACGTCGGGCTATAGTGCTAGTAATCTTTAAATTTGATATAAAGAGAAATATACTGATAAACGTCTAATGAAAAGGGTTAAAGATATAAAGAACCGTTCCCAGAGATTAAAAATTATGAAAATATGTCGGATGCCCGCCAGGGGACAATGTCTAATTTGGGTGTTGATAATTGGTTGATAAAACCATAAAAAAACCTAAGTGTCAGTTAAGAGGTGAAAAGGTTACTTAAGGAAAAATCAGTTGTTCAGTCTCCGAAACCATAGAACGGGGAAAATAAATTTGTTTTAGTGAAAACAAATTACGAGTGTTGAATGATATCGCTCTAAGGAAGCCAACTCAGCACACTCAAATTTTAGACTATAGAAAACGCGTGTGTGAATGATAGTTGTTTTTTTAAAGGCAGTAAAAACGAGGTGGGAGGACTTACCTGCACCCACCAAGGGGTCGTAAGCACAGGCGGTCTACTAAGGAATGAGGAAGAGGTTGTGGGAGAAGTGTTGCCTGAAACCATTATCCGAAGTTTGAAAAATAATATTTTTTCCGAAGACCAAAGGCAGTGAAGATGATAATATCAATTCCCCATTCACCTTATACCTCCAAACCAGTTCTAGGCAGAGAGCAATAAAGACGAATGCATGAAAGGAATCGAAAGAGAAATCCGAGACCGAACAGAGAGATCAGACGGAGACTTCGAACGGAGATCGGCAAAGTCCTCACTTGACGAACTGGAGCTGCCCAATCCTAACTTTTAAGTCCTATCTGAGATGGTGCTGCAAAATCCTCACTTTTAAGTCCTGACTGAGTCACTCTGCAAACTCCATCTTTGCAGGAGTCATATTACGCCATAAATAGAGTTTGCCACCAGATCTAGGCTGGAACTGTTAATTCCTCACTTTTCAGTCCTGATGGATTCCTACTAGGCCTACAATGAACCGTTGCTACTCTATCTGAGATGGTGCTGCAAAATCCTCACTTTTCAGTCCTGATGGAGACATTTTTGCCAAACTTCATCTTTGAGGTAGTCATATTACAACCATAAATAGAGTATTACCGCCATATTTAGATGGATGTCTTCTTATAAACATCATCTTTACAGGAATCACATTAGATCAAAAATGAAGTATTGCTATCATATTGCAAAACGTTAGAAAATCCTCACTTTCCAATCCTGATAGATTCCTTTTGCTAAAGTTCATCTTTACAGAAGTAGTAGTAGACGAAAAATGAAGTGTTGCTGCTATATCTGGGCTGGAGCGACCAAATCCTCACTTTTTAGTCCTGATAGTTTCTTTGTTGTGCAATGGATATTGACTTGGAACGAGAAATCGGAGAACCGAGTTCAAATTCCAGATAAATTCGTTATATTTACTTACACGCAAATACCCTTGGGAATGGTATTAATCCGTCTCTTCCTTCCAGCTATGGGTGAAATAACAGGACAGATTGGGTTCTATAGCCTTGGTTGGCAAGCAGTCTACCACAGAATGTAATGGCAACCCACTGCGGGAAAATCTTCTGCCCAGTCAGTCATGTCTCTTTTGAGACATGATCGCCCAAGCGTGTATCACGTATGGCGCTTAACTAACTGAATATAATAGTTGGAAACTTACTTAAAGCTGATACTGGACATAAAGTGGGGGATTGATTTTCTATTGTTATGAATAAACTGACCCCCCACTGATTACTACTTAATAATATAATCTATTCCATCTTTTGTCCCTTTAGCTATGAGTCAAATAACATTTCTGGGACATATAATGAGGAAAGAAGGCCCAGAGAATTTAACACTCACAGGAAATACTGAAGCAAATTGAAGAGAAACATCGAGTAAAATACTTAGCCAATTTGTGAATTTGGCTGAACAGGGACAATAAAAAAAATGAAGTCGACTGTAGTCGGAATCATCGAACGATCTTTTCCTTAGCTGCATAGTATGTGCTTCGCCAGGAGTATATATAGATTTGAATTCTGAGTTTTCCTTCTCCTAGATCGGTTGCCACCCAAGGTCATGAAATCCTGTCTGTTCAACTATTTACCCATAGCTGGATGAGAAGAGTTGGATTCATACCTTGCCCATGAGTATTATGACGTAATGAACTCGACTCTCAGTTTCCTAAATCCAAACCGCAGTTTATTACTTTCGAGCCACCTAATCGTAATCGTAATGTTTCCACAGACCTAGCAGTCAGTACTGACGTCAGTTGAAATTTAGAAAATCTTTCTCTTCAAACAATTTTTCAGGAAAATAGGTTTCTCAAGTCCAGTAGCTGTTATCGCTCTTTCTAGTATTGATGGGTGTTTCCTTCCTAACCTTCTTTCCAGTACTGATATAAGCCTTTTCCTTATAAGTAAATATTTGCTATTCATTGACTGAGTAGCCAGTACTGCTTTCGATTGAAATTTATATAATCTTTCTCTTAAAACAATTCTTCAGGAAAATAGGTTTCTCAAGTCCAGTAGCTGTTATCGCTCTTTCTAGTATTGATGGGGCTTTTTTTCACCACCTTTCTTTTCATAACTGATACTAGGCTTTTCCTTATAAGGAAACAGTCGATATTCATTGACCGAGCAGCCAGTGCTACCATCGATTGAAATTAATAAAACTTTTCACTTCAAGCAAATTTTCAACGGGGTTAGGTAATCAGTTTGGAATTCAACGTTTTTCTTTTCTTATATTGGTTGCCAACCACGGTTAGAGTGCCAAGTTTACCTTGTACTTAATCCATAACTGAAGGGCAGGCGAAAAGGGGATGTATAAATACTATACCTAAGGTTATTTGTGTGAAAGTGAATGTAAAGGATTCGGCCGGAATTCGAACTCGCCTTGCTGAGTTCTCTTTCTGCTAAGCGCTACACTACCCACATATCTAATGTGCTTTGAAGTCTCTTGACGCAACTGCACCAAGTGGTGATGCTGCAGTTACAGTAACATGAATAATTTAAGGGGCCGCTTTGCTAAGTGGGAGCACAATTTGCCTTACAGGTCGAAAGGATTTTTTGTTTTTAAATTTCCCAGCAATAACCTATATAAAATTAGTTTTTCATCAGTTCTAAATCATATATAGATTGTGTGTCCTGGGTTTAACGACAAACTACATCCGGCATCAAGGAATCCGATTGGAAGGTTTCGAGAGGAGAAATGAATTGCTGTTGTTTCAAAGGCCAACCCTGACCCTGGGTAGTAACTCCTGTTAGGGTACCAAATCTGGCTAAGTTCCCCCCCCCCCCCCCAAAAAAAAAAATTGAATGAAAATACTATGAAAATATAAAAATGCATTTTTATAGTAAAATGCCAGCAAAAAAAAAAAAAAAAAAAAAAACTAATTTTGGCGGACCTGAAGCAGACTACCACCACGTTTAATTTCGTTGTTTTTCATTTTTTAAAAACCTTTTTCAGCGCAGTCCTATCGATTATCCCCCTAGCTTTACGACTGACAAATTTTTTATTTAAATTTCAATGTTTAAACATTTTATGGTGTGGGGGGGGGGGGTCAGTTTCTCATACAACGTTATAGTAAATCAAGCCTCCATTTTGAAACCAGTCATCGGTACGACATTACGGCCACCTGTAAATTTCTTCATTATTGAAATTTTGGACTTTTTTCAGTGCAATATTATCTTTTATACCTTAAACTTTATGAATGACAAAAACTTTGCAAAAATTTCAATATTTAAACAATCTTGGGCAGGGGAGGGCAGCTTCTCATACAACCTTATAGTGGATTGAAAATGGAGGATCGATTTACTTTAACGTTGTATGAGAAACTGACCTCCCACAAATTTGTTTAAATATTGTAATTCTTCAAAAATTTTTTTGATAATCGGAAAGTTTAAGTAACAATCGATAGGACTGCACTGAAAAAAGCAAAAAAAAAAAAAAAAAAATGAAAAACAACGAAATTAAACGTGGTGGTAGTCTGCTTCAGGTCCGCCATAACAAATAAAAAAAATTACCAGCAATACGTTTTTGAAAAATAGAATACTAATGCTAAAAAAAAAAAAATTAAATGACCCATAAGGTGTTGATATGCCACTAAACAAAGAAACACATACAGGTTGTACACTCATTAATAAAAGTTTAAGACCAGTGGTTCCCAAACTTCTTTCTATCATTTCCCTCTACACCCAGTTCACCCATCCAAATTTCCCCCTTCATGAGTATGAGAAAGAGCAGTTAAAACAAACTGAGACTATTTACTAATTTATTTTTTAAATGTACAAATATACTGATAAACTTATAGTTACAGAGTAAAGTGGATAGAGAGCAATTAGTAACAACTGTGAGATTGCGAGTGTACCTCCCGTAACACCCCCGCATCTCCCTTCCGAGCTCATGTTTGAACGTGAACTGACTGGTAGGTACGGTGCCTCCCATCGACAACAGGGGCGCTCTCTCTCTCTCTCTCTCTCTCTCTCTCAGATATGAGAAAATCCATCTGAGATTTTTTATTTTTCAGGAATATTTACCGACTGGGAGGCGGAAATGGAAGTCCAAAGAAAACCTGTACTCGATAAAGCGCATTGCTACAGTCAGTAAGTTAACTTCCATATATGTTACACGCTTGGGCGATCATGTCTCTTTCGAGACATGACTGACTGGGCAGAAGATTATCCCGCAGTAGGTTGCCATTATTTTCTGCGGTAGACTGATTTTCAGCCAAGACCATAGAACTCAATCTGTCCTGTGATTTGACTCATAGCTGAAGGGAGAAAAGATGTATTAGATTATATTAAGTAGTAAGTGGGGGATCAGTTTATTACTTCATAACAATAGAAAACCGATCCTCAACTTTATGCCTAGTATCAGCTTGAAATATGTTTCCAACTATTAGATTCAGTCAGTCAGTTAAGTGCCGTACGTGATACACGCTTTGGGGGATCATGTCTCGAAAGAGACATGACTGACTGGGCAGAAGATTATCCTGCAGTAGGTTGCCATTGCTTTCTGCGTTAGACTGGTTGCCAACCAAGGCTATACAACCAAATCTGTCCTGTTATTTTACCAATAGCTTGAGGAAAGAGACGGATCAATACCTTTCCCAGGGTTATTTGCGCGTAAGTGAATGCCAGGAAATTTAATTGGAATTCGAACTCGGTTCTCCGATTTGTCATTCGGAGTCGATATCCACTGCACCACAACGAAAAACAGTGCATATGTTTGTCTAAAATCCGGTTAAAGATGATTGAGTGATTTTATATTTGTAAAGATTTTCTTGTTGGTTTGGTGGTTATTAGCTTAGGGTATTGGTATGCCGTGTTGTATAAAAATGGAATTAAGATACCTCACGGAAAGGAAACGAGACACGTCCTATTTACGCGGTATACCGGCAGTAAAGAGACACGCCTCCCCACAAAAATCAAAACAAAGAAAACCTTGTGCTTTTCCCTTCATATGCAGCTTCATAGAACATCACCAAGCAGTCATTAGAAGTTCTTTGGCAGAGATAAAGTTGCCGCCGTAAAACAATGTTTTTTTTTTAATCATATCACCCCCAAGCAAGGCGATAACGCCACTGATGCGCAGGGGGCTACGTAAGGGTAAACAGAATGGAAAAGAGAAAGCCGGAAATTGTTTCGTTGAATGATTTTTACTTCTAACAGCTTATCAACACTTTTGGGTTATTTATTTATTTTTTTAATCGTTTCACCCCAAGCAACGCGGTACCGCCACTGATGCGCAGGGGGCTACATAAGAGCAAATATTTAAACAAGAGGAGAGTGAAGAGAAAGACGGACCAGTTAAAAGTGGGTGTCAGAGAAAGGGCAAGAGAACACAGGTGTGAAGACAGTTGCAAAGGCAGAGAGAAAGGAAAAGAACAAGATAGAACAAGATATACAGGGTGATGTAGAAAGAACCGGAGTCAAGTGGATAAGAGATAGGTATTGACATTGCATTTAAATTCCTGACAGTTGCAAAGGCAGAGAGAAAGGAAAAGAACAAGATAGAACAAGATATACAGGGTGATGTAGAAAGAACTGGAGTCAAGTGGATAAGAGATGGGTATTGACATTGCATTTAAATTCCTGACAGTTGCAAAGGCAGAGAGAAAGAAAAGAACAAGATAGAACAAGATATACAGCGTGATGTAGAAAGAACTGGAGTCAAGTGGATAAGAGATAGGTATTGACATTGCATTTAAATTCCTGACAGTTGCAAAGGCAGAGAGAAAGGAAAAGAACAAGATAGAACAAGATATACAGGGTGATGTAAAAAGAACTGGAGTCAAGTGGATAAGAGATGGGTATTGACATTGCATTTAAATTCCTGACAGTTGCAAAGGCAGAGAGAAAGGAAAAGAACAAGATAGAACAAGATATACAGTCTGATGTAAAAAGAACTGGAGTCAAGTGGATAAGAGATGGGTATTGACATTGCATTTAAATTCCTGACAGTTGCAAAGGCAGAGAGAAAGGAAAAGAACAAGATAGAACAAGATATACAGGGTGATGTAAAAAGAACTGGAGTCAAGTGGATAAGAGATGGGTATTGATATTGCATTTAAATTCCTGGAGATTGTAGCCGTCAGGAAAGCAAGTAAACGGGAGTTTCACAGGCAGGAAGTGCGGGGAAAGAAGCTGTGGGAGTATAATTGACGGCTGCATTTGGTTGATCTAACTGTAAGTGAGTGGGTCCTTGTTTCCAGTCTGGTTGCACGAGTAAATTCTAGTGGTGGGGGGCACCATTGACTTAAGTTCGTCGGAGCAGAAGCCATGAAAATATTTGTAGAATAGACAGAGGGAAGTCACATCCTGCCGGTGAGAAAATGACTGGAGTCGAGCTGACAAATCGGGACCTATCACATTGCAGATTCTCCTTTGGAGCCTGTCGAGAACACTGAGACAAACAGCAGGGGCGCCTGACCATATATGACAGCAGTATTCCATGCACGGACGGATGGTTGATTTGTATATGTGCAAGATTGAATCAGGCGTAATAAAACTTCCTGGCCCAATACAGTGACCCAACCTTCCTAACAGTGGATTTTTGACTCAATGTAATGATTCCACTTGAGGTCGGAAGATAGGGTAAGGCCGAGGAGGCACAATATATTGCTTTCAAGGAGACTTGGCCCATGCTTATAGTGGGGGAGGGGGCAAGAGAGTTTGAAGGCCGAATGATATTTTAGATTCTAAGAATAGCTTTCAATTTAACATTGCGCTAACAGTTCCTTTCAGAATAACAATTATTTTTCCAGATGAAAATCCTACTATTTAACCCATATTATTATATTTCCCTAATTTCGACAATCTCATCAATTTCTTTAACTCTAGGATAAACAGTTGTCTTCCGCACAGATCCCCATAAACTGTACCTCGTACTCGGTAACCCTCTGCTGCGAGTGGCCTTGTACAGTGTGAACATTATTTAAAAAAGCATAATATTTGCGCGTAAGTCAATATAATCAACCTGAGTGTAATTGGAAATTGGCTTTTCGATTTTTGAGTCCCTGTCCTATCCATTCAGTCAATTCCGTGCCATACGTGATACACACTTGGGCGATCATGTCTCTTTCGATCTATGAGTGACTAGGCAGATTTTTCTTCAGTAGGTGGCCATTACTTTCTGCAGTAAACTGTTTACCAACCAAGGCTATAGAACCCTATCTGTCCTTCTGTTCAACACATAGCTGGAGGGAGAAGAGATGGATCAATACCTTTCCCAAGAGTATTTGAGCGTAGATTGTTATGGGGAAACACACCTATTTCTCAGATAATGGACTCTCCCTCTTATATTAACTAGAGTTAAAAGGAAGTACTTGGAAAGTTCATAGGAGTTCTTTAGAGTTCTATCGGAGTTCAGTAGAACTACCAGGCAGTGGATATTAGTCGGCAGTTAGCCGAATACTAAGGAGTCAGCTTTCAGTGGAAGATTACCAAGTTCCTAACATTTTGGGTACGTTAAGTCGATTAGTAACCGATATAGCATGATTATAGACTTCAGTGCAGTAAACTACTCCACAATATAAATGAATGCAACGAATTGAACTGGAATGGCTTTCAACATTTCCCTATCCCTGGTGGCTCTTAGCACGCTTTCTCCTGTTACACCATGCAAACCCCGTTCTGCCATCCACTAGCTCAAGCCCATAAATCTAGAATATAAATGTATAGAAACTAGCATGGCCACAAAATGAGGGATCAGTTTATATATTGATTATAATACAGATTTGATCCCCCACTTTATATCCACGTTATAATTTCTTATAAACAGTTGGCATATATCTCCTTCTTCTATGTTCCCTGTCCCTTCAGGACGTAGGCGATCATGGCTTTCAACATCTCCCTATTCCTGGTGGCTCTTAGCACGCTTTCTCCTGTTACCTACTCAAATCCCGCTCTGCAATCCACCTGCTCAAGCCCTTCAAATATGTTATCCGCTGTTTTCCCCGTCACTTTTCTCCTCTATCTGACCTGTGAGTATCAAATTCTCCAAGCCTTCCTTCCTTATTACCCAAGATTTTCAGATGTCTATTCCTGATGCTCAGTATTAATTTCCCTTACGTTTCAATCCTTTTTAAAACCTCATCAGTGTTGACATGCTCGATCCATGATATTCGCAGTATCTTTCTGTAGAACCACATTTCAGTTGCTTTAAGTTTTTCCTTTATCTTTGATGATATTGTTCAGCATTTTACACCACCAAAATCATTCCCACTTCAAAGAAAGAGAGCTTTACTATTTAATCCGTAGATGACAGGAGAATACATTATTTGTGCGAAAGGGAATGTTACCAACCGATACGCTTCACGCACACCCGACCAGTTAGGCGATGAATATTAGATTAACTTTCGAAAATTATATCCTTAGGCTTTTCTAAATAAACTTCTGTAGGATCTTTTTGTTTAAGAGCCAATCTGATTGCAACATCACGGCGAGGATAACCTTTGATTCTTGCGCTAATAACATTTCGAAGAAGTCGAATCTCAATCGTCTGTCTTAAGCGAAGCAAAACGCATCGATTCCTTCGTCCCATTATACCACTCACAGTTTCTTGTTTCCCATTTGGCCTGGGGATCTTTTTGCCCGTCCTCTCCACGCTTCCGGTTTCTCTTTTGTTCAATCTTCTTCCATTAACTTTGAGTTTCTTATGTCGGTCTTAAATTAGGAACGGGTACCATTCTTATCCAATTCGACCGACATGTCCGTCTATTAATGATTCTTCCCAACGACGCAAGTTGGAAATAATGCCAAGCATTTTCGGAGTGTGTTCTGCTACTCGACCAATAAGGAATCACCATCCTCCCTCGAGCCAAGTCGAACCTTTTCCAAAAGTAGCATCCGAGTCAGGTTAATGGGTGGAAATCCTAGAGAGTCAGAAGAAAGAGAAAAATATCAAGTAAAAAAAGAAAGAAAGAAGGGTGAAAAGAAAGAAAGAAAGAAAGAAGGGTGAAAAGAAAGAAAGAAAGAAGGGTGAAAAAGAAAGAAAGAAACAAAGAAAGAAGGGTGAAAAGAAAGAAAGAAGGGCGAAAAGAAAGAAAGAAAGAAAGAAAGAAAGAAAGAAAGAAAGAAGAGTGGAAAGAAAAACAAAACAGTAATCTATCTAAATCTAAACTTATTTATAAATGGAACTTTGTGTGTGTGTCTGTGTGTGTGTCCGTTACCTATAGACTCCGAAACGGCTAAACCGATTTTCTTGCAAATTTACACAGTTGTACTAGAAGCGTCTGCGAGTGTTCCTAGCTAGGTTTTGTGTCGAGGTACCCCCGATAAATATCAAAAATCGATACTCGAAAAATCGGGTTATAGAGGGAGTGGTCTGATTTTAATCAAATTTGATACACTCATAGACAAAGACATAAGAAACGATATTCAGAAATTTCAAAGTTGCAGTTCTTACAATAGTGCAGAAAATCGATAATATATATATATATATATATATATATATAAGGCAAGATGTTTGTGTGTGTGTGTCTGTTTATCTGTCTGTATGTCCTTTATACAAATCCACAATTTTTTATCCGATTCTCACCAAAACTCACACAAATATTCTTTAGGCTGAGTCTGAGCTCCAGGACCATGGATTAGTTTTAAAGCTTTCATTACACCCGAGCAACGCCGGGCTATACTGCTAGTGAAAAATAGAAGGAGAAAACAAAGAAAGTGAGAATGAAAGAGGAGACGAATAAAAACATGAAAAAGAAACAGAAAGCAAAGAAAGAAAACGTATAGAAAGAGAGAAAAAGAATGAAAAGAAAAAAAAAAGAAAAACGTGAAAAAGAAAGAAATCAAAAAAAGAAAGAAAAGGCCAATAATAAAAGAAAAACAAAAAGTGAAATAAAAGAAGAAAAAAGGTAAAAGAAAAGAAAGCAGAAAGGTGAAGAAAGGCAGATGGAATGAAAATCTAAAAAAGAAAGCAAAACAAAAAGTAAAGAAAAAGAAAGAAAATGCGAGGAAAGAAAGAAAGAACAAAAAGTGAGAGAAAGAAAGAAAGAAAGCAAGAAAAGAAAAGAAAAAGAATAAAGAATAACGTTTAGAAAGAAAGAAAGAAATAAAATGCGAAGAAAGAAAACAAAAAGTTAAAGAAAGACAGAAGGTAAGAAAGAAGGAAAATCTAACAAAGAAAGCAAAGCAAAAAGTAAAGAAAAAAAAGTGAAAGAAAGAAAAAGCAAATAAAAAAAAACCGGGTAGAAAGCAAGAAAGAGAATGCGAAGGAGGAAAAACAAAAAAGACAGGTAGAAAGAAAGAAGGAAAGAAAGAAAAAAGATAAGCTTGAAAAAGAAAGAAAAATAAAAAGTAAAGAAAAAAAGAAAAAGAAAAAAGAAAGGAAGAAAGAAAGAAAGAAAAACGAAAACGAAGAAAACCAAAAACGTAATGAAATAAGGAACGAATAAGTTGACCAAGAGACAAAAAAAGTAAAGAAAACGAAAGAACGAAAGAAAGAAACAAACAAAGAAAGAAAAAAGATAAAGCTTGAAAAAGAAAGCAAAATAAAAGTAAAGAAAGAAAAGAAAAAAGAAAGAGAAAGAAAGAAAGAAAAACGAAAGCAGAAAACCAAAACTTAAAGAAAGAAGAAACGGATAAGTTGACCAAGAGAGAAACCACAAAAAAGTAAAGAAAACAAATAGAAGGCTGCAAAGAAAGAAAGAAAGCAAGAAAGATAAGCTTGGAAAAGAAAGCAAAATAAAAGCAATGGAAAGAAAGAAAAAGAAGAGAAGAAAAGAAAGAAAGAAAACGGGACGGCAAGAAAACCAAAACCCTAAAGAAAGAAGGAAACGGGATGGAAAGGATCAAGAGAGAACCACAAAAAGTAAAGAAAACAAGAAGGCAAAGAAAGAAAGAAAGAAAAAAGATAAGCCTGAAAAAGAAAGAAAAATAAAAAGTACAGAAAAAAAGAAAAAGAAAAAAGAAAGAAAGAAAGAAAGAAAGAAAGAAAAACGAAAACGAAGAAAACCAAAAACGTAATGAAATAAGGAACGAATAAGTTGACCAAGAGAGAACCACAAAAAAGTAAAGAAAACAAGAAAGAAAGAAAGAAAGCGAGAAAGAAAAAGATAAGCTTGAAAAAGAAAGCAAAATAAAAGTAAAGAAAGAAAAAAGAAAAGAAGAAAGAAAGAAAAACGAAAGCGAAGAAAACCAAAACTTAAAGAAAGAGGGAACGAATAAGTTGACCAAGAGAGAACCACAAAAAAGTAAAGAAAACAAAAAAGAAAGAAAGAAAGAAAGAAAGAAAGAAAAAAAGATAAGCTTGAAAAAGAAAGCAAAATAAAAGTAAAGAAAGAAAGAAAAAAGAAAAGAAGAAAGAAATAAATAAAAACGAAAGCGAAGAAAACCAAAACTTAAAGAAAGAAGGAACGGATAAGTTGACCAAGAGAGAACCACAAAAAAGTAAGGAAAACAAGAAGGCAAAGAAAGAAAGAAAGAAAGAAAGAAAGAAAGAAAGAAAGAAAGAAAGAAAGAAAGAAAGAAAAAGAAAAATAAGCTTGAAAAAGAAAGCAAAATAAATGTAATGAAAGAAAGGAAAAAGAAAAGAAGAAAGAAAGAAAGAAAGAAAGAAAGAAAGAAAAACGAAAACGAAGAAAACCAAAAACGTAATGAAATAAGGAACGAATAAGTTGACCAAGAGAGAACCACAAAAAAGTAAAGAAAACAAGAAAGAAAGAAAGAAAGCGAGAAAGAAAAAGATAAGCTTGAAAAAGAAAGCAAAATAAAAGTAAAGAAAGAAAAAAGAAAAGAAGAAAGAAAGAAAAACGAAAGCGAAGAAAACCAAAACTTAAAGAAAGAGGGAACGAATAAGTTGACCAAGAGAGAACCACAAAAAAGTAAAGAAAACAAAAAAGAAAGAAAGAAAGAAAGAAAGAAAGAAAAAAGATAAGCTTGAAAAAGAAAGCAAAATAAAAGTAAAGAAAGAAAGAAAAAAGAAAAGAAGAAAGAAATAAATAAAAACGAAAGCGAAGAAAACCAAAACTTAAAGAAAGAAGGAACGGATAAGTTGACCAAGAGAGAACCACAAAAAAGTAAGGAAAACAAGAAGGCAAAGAAAGAAAGAAAGAAAGAAAGAAAGAAAGAAAGAAAGAAAAAGATAAGCTTGAAAAAGAAAGCAAAATAAATGTAATGAAAGAAAGGAAAAAGAAAAGAAGAAAGAAAGAAAGAAAGAAAGAAAGAAAAACGAAAACGAAGAAAACCAAAAACGTAATGAAATAAGGAACGAATAAGTTGACCAAGAGAGAACCACAAAAAAGTAAAGAAAACAAGAAAGAAAGAAAGAAAGCGAGAAAGAAAAAGATAAGCTTGAAAAAGAAAGCAAAATAAAAGTAAAGAAAGAAAAAAGAAAAGAAGAAAGAAAGAAAAACGAAAGCGAAGAAAACCAAAACTTAAAGAAAGAGGGAACGAATAAGTTGACCAAGAGAGAACCACAAAAAAGTAAAGAAAACAAAAAAGAAAGAAAGAAAGAAAGAAAGAAAGAAAAAAGATAAGCTTGAAAAAGAAAGCAAAATAAAAGTAAAGAAAGAAAGAAAAAAGAAAAGAAGAAAGAAATAAATAAAAACGAAAGCGAAGAAAACCAAAACTTAAAGAAAGAAGGAACGGATAAGTTGACCAAGAGAGAACCACAAAAAAGTAAGGAAAACAAGAAGGCAAAGAAAGAAAGAAAGAAAGAAAGAAAGAAAGAAAAAGATAAGCTTGAAAAAGAAAGCAAAATAAATGTAATGAAAGAAAGGAAAAAGAAAAGAAGAAAGAAAGAAAGAAAGAAAGAAAGAAAAACGAAAGCGAAGAAAACCAAAAACTTAAAGAAAGAAGGAACGGATAAGCTAACCAAGAGAGAACCACAAAAAAGTAAAGAAAACAAGAAGGCAAAGAAAGAAAAAAAGAAAGAAAGAAAGAAATTATGAAAAAAGGAGAAAGATAAAGGAATATAGACAAATAAAGAAAGAAAATAAGTAAAAAAGCAAGAAGATGAAGAGAATTGATAAGGAAAAGAGAATGTAATAAAGAAGAGAGAGGGGGGTTACTATGCGAAAGAAATACTGAGAAAAAGGAAATAAAGTTGTCAGGAATATAAAGAAAAGAAAAAACGAAAAAATGAGATGAAGATAAAAGGGAAGCAAGTAAAATAATGAGGGAAATTTATCTTGCAGATGGCAACAGCTCGAGGTCTTATCTGGGCAGCAGTGGCAAATATACACGGCTAATACGTGAATTCCGGACAAACATCACTGACACAGCAAAGCTGCTAGCGCCTACCGGCAATTGACTGCGAACATTGCGCCAAATTAAACCCACATTCATCGGTCGACACACTTTACAGCGTACATTGATGGGGTGACATGTTCGCCGAATGTACTCGTCGAGTAAACAAGGCCAGCATTATTTAAACCGCTGCCGGTTCTTCTAACAGCGAATGATAGACAATCTCATCACAGATGAAGAAGATATTTGAAGCAACATAAAAGAGGTCCCTTTCTTTTTTTTTCAATCATTTCACCCCAAGCAAGGCAAGATCACCACTAGTTCGAAGGGGGTTACAGTGAGAGGAAATCCTGAGTTCAGAGGTTATTGAAGAAAGGATAAAAGATGAATGAGATTCAAGAAGATAGAATATGGCGATTAACGATGCATCAAAAGTTTGGAGATTATAGCTATATGTGAAGCAAGTATACTGAAGAAAGTTCCACAGGCGGGACGTGCGAGAAAAGAAACTATTCGAGTAGAAGTTTGGTTATATTTAACTATTTCAACGATAAAAGGGTGGGACCTAGATTCAAATCGAGTATTAAGCTTAAATTCATGTGGTCGAGGAACCAGGGAAAAAAGCTCATCAAAGCAATTGCCATGAAAATATTTGTAGAAAAGACAGAGGGAAGCCACGTCATATCGGTGAGAAAGTGACTGAAGTCGAGATGCCAAGTCATGATCGCTAAAATCGCAGATCCTTCTCTGGAACCCTAACTTCTACACGATCAGTTTCTTTTCTCACACTTCTCACCTGTGGAACTCCTTTTCATTTATTTCCTTCCCTAATAGCTACGATCTCCCAAAATTTAAATGCAACGTCAATTGTCATCTTCTATCTTCTTGAATTCCATTCATCTTTTATCTTTTCTTAAATCTGAAGGGACAGGGCACATAGAAGAAGATATATGCTGTTTAAAAGAAATTATAATGTGGATATAAAGTGGGGGATCAAATCTGTATTATAGACAATATATAAACTGATCCCTCATTTTGTGGCCAAGCTTGTTTCTATACATTTATATTCTAGATTTATGGGCTTGAGCTAGTGGATGACGGAACGAGGGTTGCATGGTGTAACAAGAGAAGGCGTACTAAGAGCCACCAGGGATAGGGAGACGTGGGAAGCCATGATCGCCTACGTCCTGAAGGGACAGGGCACATAGAAGAAGAATATATATGCCAACTGTTTATAAAAAATTATAATGTGGATATAAAGTGGGGGATCAAATCTAATTTTAGACAATATATAAATTGATCCCTCATTTTGTGGCCATTCTTGTTTCTATATATTTATATTCTAGATTTATGGGCTTGCGCCAGTGGATGTACCCAGTCTTTTCTTGCTATGTAACCTGCAGCGGTCCCGCTTTGCTTATGGTGAAATGATTAAAAAAAAATGAAACGTTGGTGGGTCTTTTTTCGTTTGAGTTCGCATGGTACTGGAGTCTGTCTTGACAGGTGTGACATACAAATATACTATTTAATGATTTCAGTGTCTGTATATGCTGTGGACCTTCGTCGCCAATTTGTTGTGGAGTTGTTGAGGCGAAACTTCGCTGCAAACTTGTAGTCACCGGTTATGTCGGAAGTAAGACACGGAACACAGAAAGTAGGTTCAAAACAGTGTATTAGTATAACAAGAACACATAAACAACGTAAGTTTTAGTAATAAGTAAATAGAAATAAGTAATTCCGAACGGTACAGTTACGCTGCTTATTGCTTGAATACTAGCTGGTTTAAATTACGTACTAGCTGTCTATTGAACTGTTGTCCTTAACAATATTTAATTGCCTTCCCACTTAAGACAACATTCGGCACAAGGCCTTTTTAATGTGGGTATTCCGGGTCATATAGCCCGGGTATAAATTTATGTCTAATTTTCCCTAGACGAGATTTTACTCTTCGGCGGAGCCTCGACTGGGTTATTACTCTCTGCCTTCGGTCAGAGAGTTCGACAATGCGGAATGCAGAACACAAACTGCATTCTTATCTGCTCACCGGTAGTCACGCAGGTAATTATATATAGTTAGAGGAAGAGTCCATTCTTCGTAGAAGGGCACCATAACAGTGTAGCAGAATAATCATCTTATAATGCCATCTCCCTTCAGGACATAGAAGGTTATTACACTCCACGATTTCTCTTTCTTTTATGATTTGTAGATGGCCATGCAATCTTGGGAAATATAGTGAAGTAGTTTCTCGTTGCCTTCTTTGATTCAAATTCAGTGTTTTTCCTTTTCTTAGGTTGGTTGCTACCAGAAGCTAGAGAGGCCAGTCTGCCTTGCTATTTAACCTAATTAATCAGTCAGCTGATAAGGTTGACCAAATAGTTGGGTACACGTCATTCATAAGTGAATTAATGCGAAAGAGATTAGTCGGGAGTTAATATTTTTCTTGTATCCGTGATGAAAATTGTTTACTGAGCACCAGGAAGAGATTACTGAAGTTCCTGGGACATGCAATAAGGAAAGAGAGCTTGGAGAACCTGATACTGACTGGCCAGATAGAAGGAAAAAGAGACAGAGGAAGACAGCGGATAACATATTTGCAGGGCCTGATCAGGTGGATGACGGAACGGGGTTTGCGACGTGTAACAGGAGCAAACATACTAAGAGCCATAAGAGATAGGGGACGTGGAGAACCATGATCGCCTACGTCCTGAAGGGACAGGGCACAGAAGAAGAAGACATTAGAGAGGAAGTCTAGATATAAATTGGGGGATCAAATCTATATTATAATCAATATATAAAGTGATCCCTCGTTTTATGGTCATGCTAGTTTCTATACATTTATATTCTAGATTTATGGGCTTGAGCTAGTGGATTACAGAACGAGGGTTGAATGGTGTAACAGGAGAAAGCGTGCGAAGAGCCACCAGGGATAGGGAGATATGGAGAACCATGATCGCCTTCAGGACAGGGCACATGAAAGAAGAAGATGTTTATAAAAGTTATTAGCGGCTGTCAGAATTCCCCACTCTCATACAAAGAGTCAGTCAGTCAGCTAAGTGTCATACGCGATGCGCGATTGGGTGATCATTTCTCGAATAGATTTTAATTTAACATTGCGCTAACGATTCTTTTCAGAATAACAATTATTTTTCCAGATACAAATCCTACTATTTGACCCATAGCTGGAGCCGAAGAATATGGGTTCATACTTTTCCCTGGTCGCTACAGTCTCAGTATCTTTTTCCTGATCGCTACAATCTCAGTATCTTCAAGTCAAGTTAACAGTTATTTTCTCCACATATCTTCCTAAACTGAGCCTCTTACTCGGTAACCCACTACCTCGAGTGGCTCTCAGGCCTTGTGACATTAGTTAACAGTAGAATAAGAATATCTGCGCGTAAGTCAATGTAACCAGCCCGACTGTAATTGAAAATTGGCTCTCCGATTTCTCAGTCCCTACTCCTAGTGCTCACGGCCATATCACGTTGAATACACCGGTTCTCGCTCGATCACCGAAGTTAAGCAACGTTGAGCCTGGTCAGTACTTAGATGGGTGACCGCTTGGGTATACCAGGTGCTGTAAGCTCTATTGGCTTACGGCCATATCACGTTGAATACACCGGTTCTCACTCGATCACCGAAGTTAAGTAACGTTGAGCCTGGTCAGTACTTAGATGGGTGACTGCTTGGGAATACCAGGTGCTGTAAGCATTTAGTGACGGATGTGTGTTGTGTTGTGGTGCAGTGGATATCGGCTCGGAAAGAGAAATCGGTGAGCCGAGTTCGAATTCCAGTTGAATACCCTGCATTCACTTAAGCACTGGTATCCTTCCCTCCAGTTATGGGTTAAATAACAGGGTAGGACTTGGGGACCCTGCCCTTAAAAACAAATCCCAATGAATCTTGATACTCGAAAAAGAAAAAAGTATTACTAAACACAAAAACTTATATAAAAACAACAATGAATTGTTGAAAGAAAAAGGTATTACCAGCAATAAATAAATAAAAAAATTTAGTTGGCAATAAATGACCCACCGAGGTTGATATGCCATAAAACAAAACAACCAACCATACTCCTAGCCATTTAGTCAGTTAAGTGTCATACGTGATACACGCTTGGGCGATCATGTCTTTTTGGATCTGAGTAACTGGGCAGAAAATTTTCCCGGAGTAGGTTGCCATTGCTTTCTGTGGTAGACTGGTTGCTAACTACGGCTACAGTACCCAATCTGTCATGCTATTTAACCAATAACTGGAGGGAAGAAACGGATTAATACCGTTACAAAGGATATTTGCGTGGAGGTGAATGCAACGAATTCAGCTGGAATTCGAATTTCCGATTTCTCGTTCCGAGGTGATATCCACTGCACCACACACAAAGAGTAGCGTTTGCAAATTCCGTGATACCCACGTGGAATAACGTTGTCCATTAGTTCGCTATTCTCTATTTTGGAGTTTCCTTTTAATCAAAAGGGGCGAAACACTTCGCAAACTATTAGCGTGAGGAGAGTCCAAATTTCGTTCTTAAATAAAAAAAAAAAAGTCTCTTTGCCTCCAGCGAATGACAAGAGCCTTCTGAAAGTGCCATTATCTTTGCTTAAAAAGCATCAGAATGTCAAAAGAGGAAAAAGAAACCATATTCGTTTTTTTTTTGCAGGTAATCGCAATTCTTTCGTGTGTTTTTTGTGGGGCGTTTTGCTCCTTTTCTTTTTTATTTGTTTCTGTCTTGTCCGCCATGTTTGCCTTTGCCGCGATTACGATGTGCACTCCGCTTGTTATTTTGTTAAGAGCTTTTACAACTAGGGTAGGGTGTGTGAAAAATGATACATTTTGTCTGTCCGTCTGTCTGTCTACCTGTCAGTCTATCCATCTAATATGCCCAGATTTTTCATATCTATCTATCTATCTATCTATCTATCTATCTATCTATCTATCTATCTATCTATCTATCTATCTATCATTCTGTTCATTATCTATCTATCTATCTATCTATCTATCTATCTATCTATCTATCTATCATTCTGTTCATTATCTATCTATCTATCTATCTATCTATCTATCTATCTATCTATCATTCTGTTCATTATCTATCTATCTATCTATCTATCTATCTATCTATCTATCTATCTATCTATCATTCTGTTCATTATCTATCTATCTATCTATCTATCATTCTGTTCATTATCTATCTATCTATCTATCACATTCATTCATTATCTATCTATCTATCTATCTGTAAAATTTCTGTTCATTATCTATCTATCTATCTATCACATTCTGTTCATTATCTATCTATCTATCTATCTATCTATCTATCTATCACATTCTGTTCATTATCTATCTATCTATCTATCTATCTATCTATCTATCTATCTATCTATCTATCATTCTGTTCATTATCTATCTATCTATCTATCTATCTATCTATCTATCTATCTATCTATCTATCTATCATTCTGTTCATTATCTATCTATCTATCTATCTATCTATCTATCACATTCTGTTCATTATCTATCTATCTATCTATCTATCTATCTATCTATCTATCTATCTATCTATCACATTCTGTTCATTATCTATCTATCTATCTATCTATCATTCATTCATTATCTATCTATCTATCTATCTATCTATCTATCTATCTATCTATCTATCTATCTATCATTCTGTTCATTATCTATCTATCTATCTATCTATCTATCTATCTATCTATCTATCTATCATTCTGTTCATTATCTATCTATCTATCTATCTATCTATCTATCTATCACATTCATTCCATTATCTATCTATCTATCTATCTATCTATCTATCTATCTATCACATTCATTCATTATCTATCTATCTATCTATCTATCTATCTATCTATCTATCTATCTATCTATCACATTCTGTTCATTATCTATCTATCTATCTATCTATCTATCTATCTATCTATCTATCTATCTATCTATCTGTCTGTTCATTATCTATCTATCTATCTATCTATCTATCACATTCTGTTCATTATCTATCTATCTATCTATCTATCTATCATTCTGTTCATTATCTATCTATCTATCTATCTATCACATTCTGTTCATTATCTATCTATCTATCTATCTATCTATCACACATTCTGTTCATTATCTATCTATCTATCTATCTATCTATCTATCTATCTATCCATTCTATTTCATTATCTATCTATCTATCTATCTATCTATCTATCTATCTATCACATTCTGTTCATTATCTATCTATCTATCTATCTATCTATCTATCTATCTATCACATTCTGTTCATTGTCTATCTATCTATTTATCTATCTATCTATCTATCTATCTATCATTCTGTTCATTATCTATCTATCTATCTATCTATCTATCATTCTGTTCATTATCTACCTATCTATCTATCTATCTATCTATCTATCTATCTATCTATCATCCTGTTCATTATCTACCTATCCTATCTATCTAT
>JBBBDQ010000908.1:1177500-1195000 GCA_037127315.1 Ascarosepion bandense | reverse complement strand
TATCTATCTATCACATTCTGTTAATTATGTATCTATCTATGTATCTATCACATTCTGTTCATTATCTATCTATCTATCTATCTATCTATCTATCTATCTATCTATCACATTCTGTTCATTATCTATCTATCTATCTATCTATCTATCTATCTATCTATCTATCTATCTATCTATCTTAGTCTGTTCAAATCTATCTATTTATATTAGTTTTTTTTTATATCTATCTATGAAGTTAATTTTCATTTCAAGACCATTTGTTAAATTATGTTCATTACAAAAAAACTTACAGCAATGGTATTAATTATAGTTTCAGCTATAATAATAAAGTCTATTGATACATAAGGTTATATTAGGATAATTCGCAACTTGTTTGCTAAGCGTTTGTGATTTTAAGAATAGGTTTTTACAAGCCAGTAAGATACCATCGCCATATATAACACTTCCTATCTATAGTCCTGGGTTTGACAACATCCGGTATAAATCGTCTGATTCAAAGTTGAAAGTTTTGAGGATAAATATTTCTAATAATGGCATCCCAAATTTTCCGGATCGGTTCTACAAAGGCAGGTAATCGTTAGGAAGTTATTCTGCTTATTTTTTTCAACCCGAGAATGCAAACAAATCACAGTATAGTAGCAAAAAGAATCATCCCAATTTGATAATTTAATAGAAAATATTTATCTAAGACTTGCAGTATAGCCTGTCGTTGGTCGGGTGTAATGAAAGCTTTAAAACTAATCCATGGTCCTGGAGCTCAGACTCAGCCTCAAGCATATTTGAAATAATAAAATAATTGCGACAATTTACCAATCGCATCTAATACATATATATATATATATATATATATATATATATATATATATATATATATATATATATATATATATATATATATATACTAGCAGTATAGCCTGTCGTTTCTCAGGTGTAATGAAAGCTTTAAAACTAATCCATGGTCCTGGAGCTCAGACTCTTTGGACGTTGGCACGAAAGACTAAAAAGAAATAGTTGTTTCCAGTTAAAGCGAAACAGTAGACTGAAAGAAAAATGAATGGATGTAAGTCAAATTTTAATTTCCTGGTATCGATATCAAATAAGGTTTTTCGTCGTAAACTGAATTCCAAAGTATGATGCTTTTTGACGCTAGTGTTATGCTTCGTTATGGTTTCTTAGCCACATTAGACATGAATTGATGCAGCCCCAAAGAAGTTTTTAAAGTCTGTATATATTAACTTTCTATACAGTATTAATTTTCTTCAAAATAAGGATACATTAAATAAGCATAACGAAATGTGTAAAATGTTCACCTTAGAATAGGGTTAATTATTTTTCATAAAAGAATATCAATTAACTTTGCAAATATTTGTAGTTGAGACAGAGAGAATTCACATCCCGCCGGTGATAAAGTGGCTGGTGTCGAGCTGCCAGGTCAGAACCAATCACAATAGAAATTCTCCTTTGGATCCTGTCGAGAACCTTGAGATGAACAGCAGGGGCGCCCGACCAGATATGACAACAGTGAGCAAATAGTGTACTTTCAAACAAAAACAAAATACAATGAAAATATAGAAATACATTTCATAGCAAAAAATACAAGCAATACAGTTTTGTATAAAAAGACAACCATCAATACATATATATTAAAACTAGCAGTATAGCCCGGCGTTGCTCGGGTGTAATGAAAGCTTTGAAACTAATCCATGGTCCTGTAGCTCAGACTCTTTGGACGTTGGCACGAAAGACTAAAAAGTAATAGTTGTTTCCAGTTAAAGTGAAACCGTTGACTGAAAGAAAAATGAAGTCAAATTTTGATTTCCTGGTATCGATATCAAATAAGTTTTTTTGCATCGTAAACTGAATTGTAAAGGCTAAATAAGTCCTCTGAGTAAATAGTATCATGGCTGAGACTAAGAACTACAATTATACCTACTAAGAGCCAAACCCGAAGCAAAAACTAAAATAAAAGGGCTGAAAAATACAGACATACAGGCAGATAAACAGACACACACACGAACATCTTGCCTTTTGTATATATATATATATTATCTATTTTGTGCACTATTGTAAGAACTGCAACCTTGAAACTTCTGAATATCGTTTCTTATGTCTGCCTTTGAGTGTATCAAATTTGATTAAAATCGGACTACTCCTTCTATAACCCGATTTTTTTGATTATCGATATTTATCGGGGGTACCTCGATACAAAACCTAGGTAAGAACACTCGCAGACGCTTATAGTACAACTGCGTAAATTTTCAAGAAAATCGGTTCAGCCGTTTCGGAGTCTATAGGTAACGGACACACACGCACAGACACATAGACAAAGTTCCATTTATAAATAAGTTTAGGTAACATGCATACATTTCTGATTAGAGCACACTTCAAACTATCTCTTGAGGAAGAAAGTTTCAAATTACTTAATTTATATCAATTTTGCATCCCTATGAAAATGGAAGATTATAAGGTGCATTTTAGACCCTGGATGCATTTTTATTACCGTAAAGGCAGAAAAACCCCAAAAGCAACAAAAATAATGTTTTCTGTGTAAAGTGAAGGTGCATTAGTTGACATCACTGTACGAAATTGGTTCACTAAGTTTAGTGTTGGTGATTTTAGCCTTATAACATTGAATTTATGAAATTCCACCATCCATGAGCACGTAATGAAGCTTGGTTACTCAAACTACTAATGTTTGGGGACCATATGATCTGATTGAAATGAATTATTTGGGTCACATTTCTATCTATGATTTGCTGTATGAACACATTGGAAATTCACCTTTTATTTTAAAGCATATTGTGATGAATGATGAGAAATGGATTGCTTACAACAATGTTCAGCAAAAAAGATCCTGGGTTAAGAGACATGCGTCAATTTCAACCACCCCTAAAAATACAAGCAATACAGTTTTATATAAAAAGATAGCCATCAAAACATGTATATTAAAATGACCAACCGTAAATATCTTAGTATTGAGTTGTCCTGAAAGGTCATGCCGATTTTTAGTCGTTCTGGTTCCAATACATTAGAAAATGTCAAATTTATAAACAGATATGAGTAGATTTCTGATTAGAGCACGCTTCAGACTGTCTCTTGAGAAAGAAAGTTTAAAATTACTTCATTCGTATCCTTATGACAATGGAAGATTATAAGTTGCATTTCAGACACTTGATCCATTTTTTGCAGTAAAAGCAAAAAATGCTTGACAAAAAATAAAAAAAAAAGAAAATGTCAGATTTATAAACAGATATAATATGCGTACATTTCTGATTAGAGCACTATTCAGACTGTCTCTTGAGAAAGAAAGTTTAAAATTACTTAATTCGTATCAGTTTTGCTGATCCATTTTTTTGCTTGATCCATTGCTTGATCCATTTTTTACCGTAAAGGCAAAAAATGCCTGACAAAAAAAAAAGAAAAAAAGAAGGAAAATGTCAGATTTATAAACAGATATAATATGCGTACATTTCTGATTAGAGCACTATTCAGACTGTCTCTTGAGAAAGAAAGTTTAAAATTACTTAATTCTTATCAGTTTTGCTGATCCATTTTTTTTGCTTGATCCATTGCTTGATCCATTTTTTACTGTAAAGGCAAAAAATGCCTGACAAAAGAAAAAAAAGAAAATGTCAGATTTATAAACATATATAATATGCGTACATTTCTGATTAGAGCACATTATGCTCTGATGAACTTGGCTCACTGGTACCCCCTATATACGAAGATTAGCAACTAGGTCCCACCCTTTTACTGTGAAACCAATAAATTGTAAACGCAAATTCTACTCCAGCAGCTTCTTTTCTCGCACTTCCCACCTAGAATTCTCTTCCGCATACTTGCTTTCCTGACAATTACAATCTCCAAGAATTTAAAAGTAAAGTCAATAGTCATCTCCTGTCTCACTAACTTACATCCTCTCTCTCATGCTTTTCTACATCCACCCCACTCTCATCAATACTCTCTTCCCTCTCCTATTCTCTTCCTGACACCCCCTGCAACCTCTCACTCCTCATAACATTCCTCCTCGTCCACCCCACTCTCATTAGTAATCTCTTCCCTCTCCTATTCTCTTCCTGACACCCCCTGCAACCTCTCACTCCTCATAACATTCCTCCTCGTCCACCCCACTCTCATTAGTAATCTCTTCCCTCTCCTATTCTCTTCCTGACACCCCCTGCAACCTCTCACTCCTCATAACATTCCTCCTCGTCCACCCCACTCTCATCAGTAATCTCTTCCCTCTCCTACTCTCTTCCGGACATGCCCTACAACCTCTCACTCCTCATAACATTCCTCCTCGTCCACCCCACTCTCATTAGTAATCTCTTCCCTCTCCTATTCTCTTCCTGACACCCCCTGCAACCTCTCACTCCTCATAACATTCCTCCTCGTCCACCCCACTCTCATCAGTAATCTCTTCCCTCTCCTACTCTCTTCCTGACACCCCCTGCAACCTCTCACTCCTCATAACATTCCTCCTCGTCCACCCCACTCTCATCAGTACTCTCTTCCCTCTCCTACTCTCTTCCGGACATGCCCTACAACCTCTCACTCCTCATAACATTCCTCCTCGTCCACCCCACTCTCATTAGTAATCTCTTCCCTCTCCTACTCCCTTCCTGACACCCCATGCAACCTCTCACTCCTCAACATTTCTCCTGCACAACATTGGCAGTAAAATGCCTTGCTTGGGGCGACACGATTAAAAAAAAAAACTCTTCAGACTGTCTCTTGAGAAAAAAAGTTTAAAATTACTGTAGAAAATATTCTCTCGCAAATTGCTCGAATTTCGGCCAGAAAAAGAGAAAATGCTGACAATTCAACTCGCCGGTCCAATCTCGCCAACTGCTATCCACCTAACCAGTTAAACCTCCTCTTCGCTTCGAGAACGACTGCTTTTATCGGCCGATCAATTTTTTTCCATTGGCCGACAACACAGAGAGGACGCCAAAGATTTGCAGACACTCCCATAGCGACTCCTGCGGCGGACTTGTTTTGGGTATGTAATTTTCTTTTTCGCCGCATTTTACGTCGTAGTATTGACGCTTGGTTTGACGAGGTAAGTCGCCGTTTTCTTCGCTATAATTACTTAATTCGTATCAATTTAGCATCCTTATAAAAATGGAAGATTATAAGTTGCATTTTAGACACTTGATCCATTTTTTGCCGTAAAGGCAAAAATGCCTGACAAAAAAGAAAAAAAAGAAAATGTCAAATTTATAAACAGATATAATATGCATACATTTCTGATTAGAGCAATCTTCAGATCATCTCTTGAGTAAGAAACTTTAAAATTCCTTAATTTATATCAATTTAGCATCCCTATGAATATAGAAGATTATAAGGTGCGTTTTAGACATTTAGTGCTTTTGTTTTATTACCGTCAAGGCAAAAATGTCTCGCAAGCAACAAAATAGATACGTGCTGTGTACGGTGGATGTGCTTTGGCTGGCAGATCTATAAGAAATTAGTTCGCCAAGTTTAGAGTAGCACCAAATCGCTAAAAAACAGCATAGTATGAATAAAAAAGGCCCAAAACTTAATAAAAACGAACTTTTTCTATCAAAACTTTTATAATATTATTATGAGGAAAAAATCAAAGTAATTTTTATTGATTTTTTTAAAAATTTTTGAATCCCTTCTAACGGAGATCCGAAGGCGAATTGGCATGGCAAAGGACGCGTTCCAGAAGATGAGCAAAATACTAACACACAGGAAAATCTCAATAGAAACGAAGAAAAGAGTTCTAGACTGCTACGTGATGTCAGTTCTTCAATACGGCTGTGAATGCTGGACAATATCATCGAAAATGAGGATAAAACTGGAAGCGGCCGAAATGTGGTTCTACAGAAGGATGCTACGGATATCGTGGACTGAGCATACAAGCAACGACGAGGTGTTAGAAAGAATGGCAACAAAAAGGAAATTGATGCTGAGCATCTGGAAGAGACAACTGAGGTTCCTGGGACATGCAATGAGGAAGGAGAGCCTGGAGAACCTGATACTGACTGGACAGATAGAAGGAAGGAGAGACAGAGGAAGGCATCGGATAACATATTTGCAGGGACTGATCAGGTGAATGACGGAACGGGGGTTGCCAGGAGCAACAGGAGCAAACATACTAAGAGCCACAAGGGATAGGGAGACGTGGAGAGCCATGATCGCCTACGACCTGAAGGGACAGGGCACATAGAAGAAGAAGAAGAACGTGTTCGAAATTTTGGCAGAAAATTTTGGTTTGATTTGAGTTAGCGGTTAAACAAAAAAAAACAAAAAAAACGTTACGACTGTTTACAATGGAAAACGTAATGATTACATCACCCACTTTCTTTCGGTGACAAACACATTAATTTGGAAATTCTCGTAAAAATCAAATAATTGTCGGATTTTAATAAAACTTTCAGTACTCATTCACAAATGAATTAAATTATTTTTTAAAAATCTTGGTAAAAAAATATTTTTTTTACCTCTGTTACCCCCTCCACTTAAATCCATGACATTTTAATAAATTTCAAAGTGTTGTGGTCTATAATTTTGTTAGTTAACGCAGGACTCATTGGGGAATGTAGATCATCTATTTTTCTTATTTTAAATTAACGAACCGTATCCGAAAATCTGCTCCGAAGCGTAAAATAAAAAATGCAATAAAACTTTGATATTATTTAATTTGATAAACTTTTAATTGCTTGAATAAATAATAAAAATTAAGGACATTACAATCTGAAGAAAAAAAGTTTCGATAACTAATGAAATTTTAAAAGAATTGTTTTCATTTTTTTTATTTTAATAATCTATAAAGTTTTAAAAATATTTTAAAAATCTTTAAAGAACTGTTGCGGTTTGTATTTGTAGTTAAGAATAGATGATTATATTGCCTATCGAAAATTGAAAAGTTTAATAAAAATCGTTTACAACCCATATTTTTAAAATAATTTTAAAAAATTTGTGTGTAAATGTCCTTTTTTTTATTTTTATTAAATACGACGTTCCATAGGGATTATAACAAGTTTCCATAGGGATCATATTGATTTTAGAAGTTAACAAGTGTTTTGGATTATTTCCCTTACATGGAAAACCACAGAAAACCACACATTCATTCTGACTCTAGTGTGTTTTTGACAGCTTCCTGCTGTCATTAAATCATTCGTCACCTCCGATAACATTGATATAAGAGGACTACTGTAGTTAGGAAAAGCTTTTATCGTACATTTCAGAGAGTAAGCAAGTACTACTCATTTGAAATCAGATAAATGTAAGTTTCAATTTAAAAAATTGCCTTAAATAACGTGTCAGCGAGGTTATTTTATTTTATTTTTGAAAGATTTTTAAAACAGAAATAGAAATTTCGTTACTGTTTACGAAATGTGTCGATCGATGAAAAAGTAACAGAAAAATTAATTTTTTTTTACACAGAAAGGTTTTAGATTTCAATCAATATAATTTCGGTTTAAAATACACCACTGTATATTGCTTACTGGAATTACTAAATTTAATCTCTTGGCTTTCAATTAAAGCTAATTTTAAAGCTTTAAGATTCCTTATTTATTTTTAAAATTTAAATTTAAATTTAGGTACCGAAAATGAGTGTAGGTACCTAGTTTAGAGTTGGTGATTGTAACCATATTTATGAAGACCGCTAAGACAGAAGCCTTACTACAGATGACGACCAAATCAAAACATTAGTTGAGATTAACCCGCATTAAAAAACGTGAGAATTGGCAGAAACAGAAAATTTATCAAAATCCACCATCAATGAGCTTGGATACTCAAATCGCTATAATGTTTTAGTGTCACACGATCTGAGTGAAAAAATATTTCTGATTGCGTTTCTATTTAAGATTTTCTGTGTAAACACAATTAAAACGCACCCTTTGTTGAAGAAAATTGTGACGGATGATGAGAAATGGATCGTTTACAACGATGTTCAGCGAAAACGATTCTGGGGTAAGTGACATGAATCAACTTCAGCCGCCCCCAAAAGTATATCTTTATACTAAGAAAGTTATGGTGTGCCTCTGGTGGGATCGGAAAAGAATCCTGTACTTTGAGATTCTACTAAGTAACCAGTCAATTAATTCTGAAAAGTACTGCTCGCAACTAGACGAAATAAAGGCAGCAATTCAAGAAAAAACGCCCAGAATTTGCTGTTTTCCATCATGATAATGCCAGACTTGACGTTTCTTTAGCAACCAGACAATAATTATTGCAGTTTGGATGGGGTGTGTTACCCCACTCGCTATATTTACCGAACTTTGCACCTTCGGATTTGCATTTATTCAGTTCCTTGATAAATGATCTCAATGGTAAAAATTTTAATTCTTTGGATGAAATAAAAAATAAAAAACACCTTAATCATTTTTTGGCCGGGAAAGCACCGAAATTCTGGAAGGTAGTATTTGAAAGAAAAATGGAGAATAAAATGATTCATATTTAGTTGAATACATATGTAATGGCATAATTATATTTGTGTTTAAATTTCCCCTAAAACTCGACATGAATTTTCAAGACAGCCCAACAAAATAACCAACAATACATTAAAAAAAAAAAAAAAAAAAAAATGACCGGCAATGCATTTAATAGTAAAATGACTCACAATATATTGTATCACAAAATGACCAACAATGTATTTTATAGTAGAATGACGAGAAATACATTTTATAGCAAAATGGCAAACAATACATTTTATGAGAAAACGATCAACAATGCATTTTATAGTAAAATGACCAACAATACATTTTATCTGCAATCGAAGGCATACAACTGTGTTCAAAATATATCAAATTGCAGCCTAAAGTTGTGTTCAAAATATGTATATTTTGGCATTAAATAACGCATAGTGTTTATGTCTCTAAACAAAATCGATTAATCTATCTATCTATCTATCTATCTATGTCGGTCTGTTCATACAGGTTTTAATCTATCTATCTATCTATCTATCTATCTATCTATCTATCTATCTATCTATCTATCTATCTATGTCAGTCTGATTATATCAACCTCAATCTCTTCATATCTATCTATCTATCTATCTATCTATCTATCTTTATTATTTTATTTACTCTTAATGGATATTATCCTGACGGTTCCACTACACGTAAAACATCATTTTTTTCCACGCTTTATTGATCTGTTTTGGTGTACGTTTCAGCGTTCTTCAGATGACATACGGTTAAAATTCGAAAGTAATTCTTTATTTAGCGAAAGAAGATTGTTCTTATTCAATGTGGCATGCTTTTTTTCGGATATTTCACTTTTAGTTAATTTCCTTTCAGTAACTCAACTTTTCAAGTTTTGTTCCCTCTGCTGTGATCAGGTATTGAAGTCACAATTCTCTTTTTCAAGTAACTCTTCGGATCAATCAGCCACTGGACTAAATAAAGGGTTTAGTTCGAAATTCCGACGTGTATCACCTGAAGAATTTCGGAGCGAACAACGGCCGAAACGCCGTGAATATGGCAATAAAAATGAGGAAAACAGTCCGAATTATGTATATATTTAAGAGGCTGTAATTTTTGTATCATTTCACGCTAAGCAAGGCAATAAAACCACTAAGACAGAAAGATTACTATGGCGTGAAGAATATAAGAAACAGAAAACATTATTAAGGAGAAAGAAAAATAAAAATAAACAGGATTTAAGACGATTTAAGATGACGATTGACATTGCATTTACATTTTGTAAGATCAAAGTTGACTGAAAAGAAATAGGTCGGAAGAGAGTTCCACAGGCTAGCAGTACGAGAGAAGAAACTGTTAGCATAGAACTTACGGTTCTTTTTTGTTATTAGATATGAAAAAGAAAAACATTATTGAGGAGAGGGGACAGTAAAAGAATAGGAATTATAAAGACAGAATTTATTGATTGACATTGAAGATCAAAGTTGACTGGAAAGCAAGTAGCTCAGTTAAAATAGTTTTACAAGCGAGAAGTGGGATGGAAGAAACTATTAGCATAGAACTTACGGTTACATTTCAGCTGTAAAATGATGAAACCTAGCAGCCAATCTAGAACTGAGCTTAAATACGAAAAGTCTAGGTAGTAAATATAATCTGAACTATTATCAAGGGGATATTTATCGAAAAGGCACGGGTGAGTTACATTATGGCGGTTGGAATGTCACTGGAGCCGAGATGCCAGATGAAGGCCAGTAACATTGCAGATTCTTTGGATTTATCAAGAATCTCTAAATACACAGCAAAAGCGTCATACTGAATCTGACAGCAATATTAAAGGAATCGATGAATGGTAGCCTTGTAAAAGTGTAAAATAGATTCTGTCAAGAAAAATGGTCTAGCACGACAGGAGGAAATTTTAGTGAGCACAAAATAATAATAATTCCCTTCACTCACATCTTCAAATTCGGAGGACAGAAAAAGAAGGAAAGGAATTTGCGAGCCCATGTGAAAATATCAGTCAGTAAGTTAAGTGTCATTCATGATATATGCTTGGACGATCCTGTCTCGAAAAAGACATGACTGACCGGACAAAAGATTTTCCCGTGATAGGCTGCTATTACTATTACTTTCTGCGGTAGATTGGTTGCCATCCAAAGCTATAGAACCCAATCTGTCCTCTTATTTAACCCATTGCTGGTGGAAAGAGACGGATTAATAGCTTTTCCAAGGGTATTTACTCGTATGTAACAAATTCAACTGGAAGTGATTATTATTTTGCATACAACAAACTTTTCTACTAGCAGACCTAGCTATTGATTCAATGTAATCTTTTGTGGTGATACAAAAGCGATGGACAGGATGTTTGCGCTATAACGACCAGAAAGCAAATGACCAAAAGTTGTCTGTGCGCAGGTTGATCCGCGCAGATGTTCCGGTTGAAAAATAAAAAAAATTAATCAAATATTAAATTTCCATTTCGCGAGCCTACGCGAATTTTATTTATCAGCCAATGGGAAGCCCAGAATCAAATACAAGCGTGAAATACCAAACGAGCTGCTTTGATCCAAAAAGTAGATGTAAAAAGCGATACAGACAGATCCCAGCAGGCAGAACTTGAATAGAAGAATGTAATCAATATCCCCTTGACCCAAGTCGAGCGGCTACTATGCTTGCCACTTTCCTTCTCCCCTGTCTCAAAACTACTTACTGACCTAAGGAGCGACTACATCAAAGACATTCCTCACTTTCACGCTCCTCACATTCCTAAGCATTGATTCTCTTTCAGTTTATTATTTTCCTTGAACATTTTAACCTCCGTTGGACCAATATTCAAGTATTACTTTAATTGTAAAAACATTAATTGATATGTGTGTATATAAAAATGTTACTTTTCTACTCCAATTGCTTTTCTTGATTTTATAATCATTTTATGACTTATAGTGGGCTATCTACCACAAGGCCAAATTCCGTTAACCTGCAACAGTATACAATTACCCTTCACTAGAACGGACTCTCACTACAACCAGAACAATAATAGATAAGCAACCCACTGCAACCCACTATACTTTCCACTTCATACCAACGGAAAACGTTACTCCGAGAAGAAGCAATGAGTGACTCCCTAGAGATAGATTCAGGCGATAAAAATTGTCTAGTACGACACAGTGAACCAACTTTCCTAGCAGAAGACATGAATAGATTCAATATAATCTTTCCAGTTCACGTAATCGGAAAACTTTACTCCCGAGAAGACGCAATGAGTCACTCTCCTGGAGATAGATTCAGGCGATAAAAATTGTCTAGTACGACACAGTGAACCAACTTTCCTAGCAGAAGACATATGAATAGATTCAATATAATCTTTCCAATTCACGTAATCGGAAAACTTTACTCCCGAGAAGACGCAACGAGTCACTCTCCTGGAGATAGATTCAGGCGATAAAAATTGTCTAGCACGACACAGTGAACCAACTTTCCTAGCAGAAGACATATGAATAGATTCAATATAATCTTTCCAGTTTACGTAATCGGAAAACTTTACTCCCTAGAAGACGCAATGTGTCACTCTCCTGGAGATAGATTCAGGCGATAAAAATTGTCTAGCACGACACAGTGAACCAACTTTCCTAGCAGAAGACCGAGCGATGAATTCAATTTAATCTTTCCACTTCATGTCAGCGAAAAATGTTAGTACGGGAAGGAGCATTGTGTCAATGTCCTGGAGGTTAGCATCAGCTGCGGTGATGCAAAGCAAAATCAGTGAAGATGATATATTCGCCATTGCAATTATTTTCCCTAAGCAGTAATTACTTAACCTAATATATAGTATCTTAACAGCGGAGAAGGATTTTTGCTTAAATATTGACTCTTCCGTATGTCTAATTAAAAAATCTGCAATTGCTATTATTTAATGACTTTAAGTATTGTTTTGTAAAACCTTGCTTAGCACACCGGCATTTAATATTCATTTAAACAAGAATTCATTTTGAAGTGGCGAACACTGAAGTAAATAAGACGTCTTTTGATATTCAAAACATATTTTCATTCCCCGGTCACGACTAACTCGACCAAGAGTTATCGATTAAATTTCTCTCCTTGTTCTTAGTTTATTTTTAAAATGGAACCAACGTTTTACAGCGAAATTTATCAATTTCTTCCCTCCGCTAACCTCAACTGCAAAAATTACCTTTGGTTTTTTTTGTCTTTTTACAGTTTTTTTCTTTTTTTTTTTGTTTCGTTTAAAGTCTTTGTTTCTATTTGCTGTCTGTTGGTCCTAACGTCTACTTGACTCCACTGATTGCTGCAAGTCACGTTTGGGCGAGACTTCGTGACTACTGCAGCGTGAATTACAGCTGCTTAATGTTACTGGCAGGAACACACGCTTTCTTTTCACAATTATTTTCTTTTCGTCCGTTTTATTTATATATATATTTTTTAATTAGATTTGAGTTAATCTTCAGTGAACGTTGTTTTTTTATCTTTCTTTCTTTCTTTTTTCTTTCCATTAGTCCTGATTTCAGCATGACGCTAAGTCACGTTAAAGACGAAATCTTCCAGAGAACTGCGGCATGAAGTTGTTAATCCGTCCCGAAAATACAGTAGCGTGGAAAAGAGTTAATCATTTGGAACGTTAGCATATTGTTTCTGTTTTTGTACGTTTATTTTCCTTAAATAATCTCTAAGTTTCAACGGTGTGAGAATTTTAAAATAATTTCCAAACCTCAATTAGTTAAAAAAACAAACAAACAAACAAAAAAAAAAACAAAAAACAAAAACAAAAAAAAACAAAAAACAAAAAAAAAAAAAACTAAAAAAATTAAATTTTAAATTCCTTGAATTATAAACGTATTTTTTCGTCCATTTTTATTTAGCGAATCTGGAAGATCGAATGTTGCAAGCTTAGTGACAAAAAAGCCTGCAGGTTTTCGTGGGGTCTGGATATTTAATTTTTATTTTCTGCATAGTTACGGCGATCTGTTTACCAGGCTAAATTTTCACAAGAAAATTTGAGTAAAATTTAATTAAATTTAGTCTCACGTAAATTTCGCAAGACAGACGATATAGGATTATGAAGGAAGTTGAATTCTCCAGAAACATCTATCTATCTATCTATCTATCTATCTATCTATCTATCTATCTATCTATCTATCTATCTATCTATCTATCTATCTATCTGTGCGTTGTGGTGCTGTGGATATCGGCTCGGAACGAGAAATCGGGGAGACTCGTTCGAATTCCAGTTGAATTCCTTGCATTCACTTACGGGCAAATACCCTTGGAAAAGGTACTAATCTGTCTTTTCTGTCCAGTTATGGCTTTAATAATAGGACAGCTTGGGTTCTGTAGCCTTCGTTGGCAACCAGTCTACCGCAGAAAGTAATGACAACCTACTGCGGGATAATCTTTTGCTCGGTCAGTCGTGTCTCTTTCGAGACTTGATCGCCCAAGCGTGTATCACGTATGGCACTTAACTGACTGACTGAATATAATAGTTGCAAACATGACGAAAGTTTCTACTGGTCATAAAATGGGGGATCGGTTTTCTATTGATATATAGTAATAAACTGATCCCCCACTTACTAATTAAAAATATAATACATCTATTCCTCCTCTAGCTATGAGACAAATAACAGGACAGATTGGGTTCTATAGCCTTGGTCGGCAACCAGTCTACCGCAGAAAGTAATGTCAACCTACTGCGGGATAATCTTCTGCCCAGTCAGTCATGTCTCTTTCGAGACATGATCGCCCAAGCGTGTATCACGTATGGCACTTAACTGACTGAACTATCTATTACATTCTGATCATCATCTATCACAGATAATTACATGTGACGATAAACATTCACATTTACCAGAGCCAAAGCATCCAAGGTGTTTTGCTTGTCGAGCTGCTGTGTTGTGATGAATGCGTGCGTAAACCCACGCTAGACAATTCGTTGTTTCGTCAGCTTCGTCCTCTCCTCTCGCAAGTTTGGTCCAAAAGAGTTATATTCTTCGACCTCTGTCATTTTTTTTTAATCATTTCACCCCGAGCAAGGCGGAAACGCCACTGATGTTCAGGGGGTTACATAAATGTAAAAAGATTAATTAGAAAAGAGTGAGGAGTACAAGCTAGTTAGAAAGGAACAATAGAAAGCTGCGAAAGAAGGTGCGATGACAGATACATAGGTGGAGAGAAAGGGAAGGTTATACAGGGGAGGGGAGAGAGTTAGAGTCCAGTGGTTAGTAGATGAGTATTAACTTTGCATTTAAATTTCTGGAGGTTGTAGCCGTCAGGAAAGCAAGAATACGGGAGCGAGTTCCACAGGCGGGATGTGCGAGAGAGGAAGCTGCAGGAGTAGGATTGTCGTCTGCATTTGGCTAACCTGACTGTGAATGGGTGGGACTCAGTTGCCAGTCTGGTTGCACGGGTAAACACCTGTTGAGGAGGCATCAGTGACTTAAGCTCATCCGAGCAGAAGCCATGAAAATAATGCTATCTATCTATCTATCTATCTATCTATCTATCTATCTATCTATCTATCTATCTATCTATCTATCATAATATGATCATGATCTTTCTCTCTGACAATTACATACTGATCCTTTCAGTTAAGTGCCATACATGATACACGCTTAGGGCGATCATGTCTCGAAAGAGACATGACTGACTGGGCAGAAGATTATCCCACAGTAGGTTGCCATTACTTTCTGCGCTAGACTGGTTGCCAGCCAAGGCTATAGAACCCAATCTGTCCTATTATTTAACCCATAACTGGAAGGAAGAGACGGATTAATACCTTTCCCAAGGGTATTTGTGCGTAAGTGAATGCAAGGAATTCAACTAGAATTCGAACTCGGCTCCCCGAGTTGTCGTTCCGAGTCCATATCCACTGCATTACAACGCACATCCATGATCCTTACATATGTATCTCTTTATATTACAGTTTGATTATTATTATCTCTCTGTCTCTATTGTAGAATTAGATTTCTACGTTCTCTGTTTTTTTCAATCTATTAAAAGTGCATCACAGCGAAGTATTCTCAGTTTGTGTTAAACGAAAACCATTAAAATCGGCTCCAGAGTTCAGTTCCGAAAGAACGCTTTCTGATTAAATTGTATATTAAAAATCACATTTCCGTTCATGCATGTGGATCCTTAGTAGACATTAGTTCGCGCCAGCCGATTTGGAGCATCCCACATGATCAAAGAAAACTCATTTGAAATTTTTTAAATTTTTTTTTTATAAGCATTTCACCCCGAGCAAGGCATGCCACTGCCACTACTGCGCAGGGGGCTACATAGAGTGAAGAAAGGATGATTAAATATAGGAAATGTCAGAGGGTGGGTGATAGGCGGGTAAGGATACAGAGAATGAGGGTTGGGTAGATGAGAGTGTTCTGAGAATAATTGGGAGTTAGTGTGATAAGAGGTGTCTATTGACCCTACATTTAACACCTGGAGATTGTAGCTGTCGGGAAAGCAGACTTGTGGAAGGGAGTTCCACAGGCGGGAAGTGCGAGTAAAGAAGCTGTTGGAGTAGAATTTACGGTTACATCTTATTTGCTTAACTGTAAAAGGGTGGGACCTAGTTGCTAATCTAGTATCTCGTGTAAATTCATGCTTAGGCGGCACCAGTGATCTAAGCTCATCAGAGCAGAAGCTATGAAAGTACTTGTAGAAGAGGCACAGGGAAGCCACATCACGCGGGTGAGAGAGTGGTTGCAGCCGGTCTGCTAAGTCAGTATCAACCACGTTACAGATCCTCCTTTGTATTTTGTCAAGAAGCCCAAGGAGAGCAGCAGGGGCACCCGACCAGATATGGCAGCAATATTCTATACACGGGCGATTCAGTGGGTTTTCTTATAATCAACTCGTCACACGAATCTGTGAAACTCAACTTCATGGCTAAAAGTTAATATTAATTAACATCATAACGGCTTGTGAAATTCAATTTCTTCAGGACTCCAACAACTTTGACAGCTCGACACAAAAATCTATGAATCACGACTTACTGACTGAAAGTTAATTGTCTTTAACCGGACAGCTGGTTAAAGTCACTTACTTATTGACATTAACTCATCAAGTGACGAATTCAATCAAGACGAGATTCTTAAACTCACTCAACATTAACTAGATTGAGGGAAACGCCACGAATACAGTCAAAGCGAGACAACTTAACTTTAAGTTGAGCAAACTATTACAAACAATTTTTCCACAAACAATATATTTAATTTCTCAGCAAACATACAAATACATTTTCAAATTAACTGATGTTTAAAGTATTCAATTTCTAAACACCAGATCTTTGACATAACATTTTCAATAATATTTTACAACACACAACCAAAAATCTCCAAAGTGTTATCAAGAACTTCACTAAACCCTTTTGTACATGTTGTTTGTTGTCTTTGGTACATTTGAGTTGCTAAAAAAATAGAGGCTCAGTTTATTTTTACCAATTACACTATCTATCTATCTATCTATCTATCTATCTATCTATCTATCTATCTCAGTCTTTTCATGCCTATCTATCTATCTATCTATCTATCTATCTCAGTCTTTTCATGCCTATCTATCTATCTATCTCAGTCTTTTCATGCCTATCTATCTATTTATCTATCTATATCAGTCTTTTCATATCTATCTATCTATTTATCTATCTATATCAGTCTTTTCATATCTATCTATCTATTTATCTATCTATATCAGTCTTTTCATATCTATCTATCTATTTATCTATCTATATCAGTCTTTTCATATCTATCTATCTATCTATTTATCTATCTATATCAGTCTTTTCATATCTATCTATCTATTTATCTATCTATATCAGTCTTATCATATCTATCTATCTATTTATCTATCTATATCAGTCTTTTCATATCTATCTATCTATTTATCTATCTATATCAGTCTTTTCATATCTATCTATCTATTTATCTATCTATATCAGTCTTTTCATATCTATCTATCTATCTATCTATATCAGTCTTTTCATATCTATCTATCTATCTATCTATCTATCTATCTCAGTCTATTCATATCTATCTATCTATCTATCTATCTATCTATCTATCTATCAGTCTATTCATATCTATCATATCTATCTATCTATCTAT
>JBBBDQ010000908.1:1015000-1172500 GCA_037127315.1 Ascarosepion bandense | reverse complement strand
GACATGACCGACTGGACAATTTGTTTCCCTACAGTAGGTTATCAAAACTTTCTGCAGTAGACTGGTTGCCAAATAAAAGTTTTAGACCCCAATCTGTCCTGCTATTTAACCCATAGCTGAAGGGGGAAGCAAATCCGAACTTGGCTCTTCGATTTCTCGTACCCAGCCGATATTCTCAGCACCACAACACACATTCTGAGTCCTAATTAGCTTAAAAACTATTATCACATTTTCTTTTAATTTTTAAAAGAAAGTACCTTTGACTATTCTCAATTTGTCAACTCTTCTGAGAAAATATTCGGGAATTTATTTTCAAGCTTTCACAGTTTTTCTTAAGCTGTAATATTTTTCGCTGATGGACAGTTAACTTATCCACAGAATGACATAATCAGCCAGTTTCACAGTTTAAAATAATTATAGCCAATCAACGTCTAAATTTTTTTTAATACTATAGGATACAAATCCTATATCATCTAACAATTAACTCAAACGAAAAAAGTAAAATTGCACACCCGAAAAATCGGATCAAAACAAATAAAAACATTTTGAAAAAACCCAGACCAAGTCAAATTTCACAAGTCAGTGTGAAAGTTAAGATTCTAGATTCTGATTGGATAGGAAATAGCAAATTGATCTATGACTCCGGTCAATTTTTTTCACACCTAGAAAATGGGTATTTTACCCGGACGTAAGGGTGAGTCACATATTCATTCTACCTCTCCTAAAAAATGTTCCTTTCTTCGTCTTCACCCACACACCGTCAAAGAAAACAACAACAAGATACTTCAACTGACTCAAAAAAACTTTTACATCTCTTGGCCAGAAAAGGGAAAGGAACACAGACTTTATTAAGTCGACTGATTAAATAAATTTTAATTTGCTGACCTGGATGTAAGGGTGTGTCATACATTCGTTCTACATTTCCTTCCAATTTTCCTTTCTTCGTCTTCATCCACACAAAATACTTCAACAGTCTCCGATAAGTACAATCTCCTTTATTGCTTGACTTTCCTTTTCACTTTTTCTCCAGCCATAAAAAAATATTAACAGGCATTATGGGTAATCTTTTCAATCTTTCTACATATACACATTCTGCTACTATCAACTATAAGCTCTCAATTTCTGTGGAACATTTAAATACTTACATTTCTCTTTGAACAATTAACTACATGTATTTTCTCTATGGACATTTTATTTTTCTTCTTACAATTTTGTTATTCTGTTAATAAAATTTTTACTTTAATTCACAAATGAATTATTTTATCCTTCCACATTTCAACATCAAACCTTCAACCTTCAGATATTTTAAATTGTGGTGACTTCAGTTGTGTTTGACACAAGGCCAATTTGATAAGCATCACCGAGGTCCCTACAATACGTAAACATCTGCTTTTTAAATTTTACCCGAAAGAGCAAAGTTACCCTAAATTTTCCCCAGAAAAATTAATTTCTTTTAATTTTGTCAGTCTTTTTAAGTTAGGCTTGTCAATACTGTTCTATATTAGTTCATCAATAATCATAATATCGCACTCAGTGTCCAATTAAATCTCCTCGTAGCGTTATTAATTTCTAACGGCACTAATTTTCTGTTATTTGAACTTTCCAGTTTTTTAGCAAGTAATATTACAAGATGTACATTGTGGTGTAGTAGATATCGACTGTGAACAACAAATCGGCGAGCCGAGTTCGAATTCCAGTTGAATTCCTTGCATTCACTTGCGCACAAATACTCTTGGGAAAAGTATTAATCCGTCTCTTCCTTCCAGTTATGGGTTAAATAACAGGACAGATTGGGTTCTATAGCCTTGGTTGGCAACCAGCCTGCCGCAAAAAGCAATGGCAACCTACTACAGGATAATCTTCTGCCCAGTCAGTCATGTCTCTTTCGAGACATGATTCCCCCAAGCGTGTATCACGTATGGCACTTAACTGACTGACTGAATATAATAGTTGCAAACATGATGAAAGTTTCTACTGGTCATAAAGTGGGCGATCGGTTTTCTATTGATATATAGTAATAAACTGATCCCCCACTAATTACTAATTAAAAATATAATACATCTATTCCTCCTCTAGCTATGAGACAAATAACAGGACAGATTGGGTTCTATAGCCTTAGTCGGCAGCCAGTCTACCGTAGAAAGCAATAGCAACTTACTGCAGGATAATCTTCTGCCCAGTTAGTCATGTCTCTTTCGCCCAAAGCGTATATCACGTATGGCTCTTAACTGACTGACTGAATGTAATAGTTGGAAACTTACTTAAAGCTGATGCTGGGCAGAAAGTGGGGGATTGTTTTTCTATTGTTATGAAGTAATAAACTGATCCCGGTCTTTATTATAATAGATAGGATATATATATATATATATATATATATATATATATATATATTCTTCACGAATTGACAGCATAATTATTGTAAAAAAATACAATGATAAGACATTGTTAAAGAGCAAACACGCAGCAAAGGCATTAACTGGTAGTAAAGTTTAATAACTAGTAAAGAGAATGAAATGATCCGACGCTGCCTCACTATTGTCTCTCTAATGAACTGAGCCAAAATTGCCTCGTTATTGTCTCTTTCTTAATGAACGTAATATATATATATATATATATTAAACATATCAGGTTAAATAAATTGCAAACACTATGTTTACTTATTTTTAATAAATGTCTATGGTTACATTGGTTACCATAACTCACACCCCTGAAGATGATCTCGGACAGGGGTTAAAAGTACTTAGGTACCTTAAGAAATGAACGAAAATAACATCTGTAAACGCTACAGCTCATTTCTGACATCTTTTGATTGCAATACTCGAAAGATTATCCGTGAGTATGAACGGATTTTATTAAAAATAAGCAAACATAGTGTTTGCAATTTATTTAATCTGACATGTTTAAAAGAAAATTTGCTACCTAACTACACAAATATCTATCTATCTACCTATCTATCTATCTATCTATCTATCTACTCAACGGTTTTTTAATATAATGGAGATGATTGTCACTTCTAGTTTCAAGTGCTACCTATTTTAGTTATTACCGCTGCTGGAAGTCCTCAAATGATTTCGTTTCTCTTATTTGGTGGATTTCTTTCCTTGTGATTGTGTAGTGTGAGTCCGCAAAGAAGGATAACCTTTGCCAAGACTCTCAGGATTTACTCGCTTAGCGATTTTTATTCACCATTGCTCTTAGAAGGGGCTTGTATGCAGCTGACGGTTGAAATGTGTGTTCGGATCTCGGTGTTGCATTGTCCATCCTCTGGTTAATTTTATAAATACAGTGCGTATTACAGACGAGTGAGTTTTATAGACAAATAGAGAGGGCAATGTTATTTCTTAATATAAAATATATGGCAATAATATAGATTTTTTTTCCATGGGTTTTGCTGTTCAGAAATTTGGAGGTCGAAGAGAAAATTAAATTAAAATAATGAGGGATGATCAGTCAAGGAATATCGAAGAGAAATGAGATGGGGGAGATTTTATAAGAGCGAAGATAGAGGGGAGATGGGGAGAAAACAGGATAATGGTAGCCATGTTCGTTTGGCGAGAATTCAAACAAGCAAAAGGAATTGCTTCTTACTCTCACTATTTTTACTGGAAAAATTTCAGAAGTTCTAAAAAGAAAAAAATATCTTGGTTGTTTAGGATAGCAAAAAGCGGTGTGGGTTAGCGATGGCTTAATGAAGATGAAGAGAATTTTGGTTGGAAGAAAATAAATGCACACTCGTGTGGGGTCATTAGACATCGGTGGGGATGTTAATTGGATGGTGGGAATTGCATTTCGGTTTTTGGAAGACGGTTTAGTCTTCCCCGAACCCTGTGAACAGAATTTGCCAAATGCCGCTCGCAGGGGTCGAGGAATTTAGCGTTTGATATCGACAATAAGTACAAATATAATAAGAACAGCAACTCATGCAATGTTAAATTCGAAGATGTCAGATGAAGACAAAGGGAAAAAAAGTATATCGACCGAAAAAAAAATTACGGATGAGTGTGTGGCGAAAAACATTTGGCCATACCAACTTCACAAAATCTGACCAAATGAAAAGAAAAAAGTAGTTATAGATTTTTAAGACGCCAGGTGGTCACTGAGTATATATATATATATATATATATATATATATATATATATATATATATATGTATTATGCTCTCATTACGATTGGGCTCTCTAGAGAAGAAAATTTTAAAAACAGATCCACTTCTGCGATATATGCAGTACTCTTTAGAAATGAATTGAGTTCTTTCGGTGACTGGCGTGTGTGTAAACACTACTTATGTACGACACGTTAAAATTTCCCTTCCCTGATTCTATGCGCCTATGGCTTAGGAAGTAGTGACTTCGACGGTCACCAAAATTGGTCGGGTTTAAATACCGGCGAGAAGCAAGTGGATGTATCTCGTTACACTGATGAACTGTGAAACAGCGAAACATGCTTGTATGTGGATTATATATATACACTAGCAGCATAGGCCGGCGTTGCTCGGGTGTAATGAAAGCTTCAAAAATAATCCATGGTTCTGGAGCTCAGACTCTTTGGACGTTGGCACGAAAGACTAAAAACCAATAGTTGTTTCCAGTTAAAGCGAAACTGTAGACCGAAAGAAAAATGAATGGATATAAGTCAAATTTTGATTTCCTGGTATTGATATCAAATAAGTTTTTTCGTTGTGAATTTCAAAATTCACAACGAAAAAACTTATTTGATATCAATACCAGGAAATAAGTCCTCTGAGTAAATGGTATCATGACTGAGACTAAGAACTACAATTATACCTACTTGAGCCAAACCTGAAGCAAAAACTAAAATAAAAGGGCTGAAAAAATATAGACATACAAGCAGATAAACAGACACACAAACAAACATCTTGCTTTATATATATATATATATATATATATATATATATATACACTAGCAGTATAGCACGGCGTTTCTCGGGTGTAATGAAAGCTTTAAAACTAATCCATGGTCCTGGAGCTCAGACTCTTTGGACGTTGGCAGGAAAGACTAAAAAGCAATAGTTTTTTCCAGTTAAAGCGAAACGTAGACTGAAAGAAAAATGAATGGATGTAAGTCAAATTTTGATTTCCACGTATCGATATCAAATAAGTTTTTTTCGTCGTAAACTGAATTTTGAAGGCTAAATAAGTCCTCTGAGTAAATGGTATCATGGCTGAGACTAAGAACTACAATTATACTTACTTAGAGCCAAACCCGAAGCAAAAAATAAAATGAAAGGGCGGAGAAAATACAGACATACAGGCAGATAAACAGACACACGCACAAACATTTTGCCGTTTATATATATATATATATATATATATATATATATTATCGATTTTCTGCACTATTGTAAGAACTGCAACCTTGAAACTTTTGAATATCGTTTCTTATGTCTTTGTCTATGAGTGTATCAAATTTGATTAAAATCGGACCACTTCTTCTATAACCCGATTTTTTCGATTATCGATTTTCGATATTTATCGGGTGTACCGACACAAAACCTAGCTAAGAACACTCGCAGATGCTTATAGTACAACTGTAAATTTTCAAGAAAATCGACTCAACCTATTCTATGTACAATTTCGTTATCTCTTATACAAAATTTATAAAGCGTTTGCATATTTCTGGCACTATGCAGAAGTCATGACCTGACGAGCTTATTTAAGAATATGGCTGAAGATTTCATCTTCATGTTAATGCAATTTGCCTTTTATATATATATATATATATATATATATATATATATATTCTGCACTTTTGTAAGAACTGCAAACTGGAAACTTTCTGAATATCGTTTTCTTATGTCTTTGTCTATGAGTGTATCAAATTCGATTAAAATCGGACCACTCCTTCCATAACCCGATTTTTTCGATTATCGATTTTCGATATTTATCGGGGGTATCTCGAAACAAAATCTAGCTAAGAACACTCGCAGATGCTTATAGTGCAAATGTGTAAATTTTCAAGAAAATCGGTTCAGCCGTTTCGGAGTCTATAGCTAATGGACACACACACACACACACACACACACACACACACACACACACAGACACACACAGACACACACACAGAGACAAAGTTTCATTTATAAATAAGTTTAGATATGGCTGAAGGTTTCATCTTCATGTTAATGCAATATGCAGTGTTTTGGAAGAAATACTTATAACTGTTCCATACGTGGAGGTATCTTAAGTATGTGGTATTCATTTATTCCACATGCACAATATTTATGATAGAGTTACCGTATGAGCAATCACTGTTTAATCTTGCAGCCAAACCGTCACCAAAATTTAACGGTCTGTATTCTTTTGGATTTGATCGACACGGCCGAGAGCGGGGTGCATTTAGCCTGGGCATCGCATGGCTTCCATATCGACCAGGAGTGCGCCCTGCAGATGTCACTCTAGTCTTATCACCAAAAGACTGAATTTTGACAAAAAATGGAGCTAACTTTAATTCCCGTGATAAACGGATACCTATTATGCGTGTTGGTTTTCGTTTTTAGCGGTATATCAACGTCTCTATGGGTTATTTAACCGGAGAACACTAACCATGGGTATATAGTACCCAGCGCCAATGACGTCATTTTAATTACAATTTGATCAAATCTTCAGTACCTGATTTTCTTACCTAAATAATAGGTTTTTCAGTTCCTGTTAATGTTAATTCAAAATACACATGTTAAGTGTCTGCATGTAAAATATTTCAAATAAAGATTTATATTTAATATTTTTTTGATATTTTCAAAATCGGGTATGATATACCCATGGTTAGTAGTGGTGTAACTTTAACTGATGGTTACTGTTCCAGGGTTAATATAAGATTCTAACTGAACACAAATTAGAGGATCAGTTTTCTATTGTTATTAAGGAAAAAAATGATCCCTACTCTGAATTACTATATAATATATAATATGACCCGGGTAAACTAGCATTGATACAAGATTCTAATTAGACATAAATTGGGGGATCAGTTTTCTATTGTTATTAAGTAATAAACTGGTTCCCACTTTGAATTACTATATATGTGATATGACTCGGGTAAACTAGCATTAATACAAGATTCTAATTAGACATAAACTGGGGAATCAGTTTTCTATTGTTATTAAATAACAAACTGATTCCACTTTGAATTACTATATATGATATGACCTGGGTAAACTAGCATTAATACAAGATTCTAATTAGACATAAATTGGGGGATCAGTTTTCTATTGTTATTAAGTAATAAACTGGTTCCCACTTTGAATTACTATATATGTGATATGACTCGGGTAAACTAGCATTAATACAAGATTCTAATTAGACATAAACTGGGGAATCAGTTTTCTATTGTTATTAAATAACAAACTGATTCCACTTTGAATTACTATATATGATATGACCTGGGTAAACTAGCATTAAACCGAGAACACTAATCATGTGTATATAGAGCAAATGACGCCATTTTAATGATAATTTCCAGTACCTGATTTTCTAACCTAAATAATGTTTTTTCAGTTCCTATTAATGTTAACTCAAAGTACAAATTTTGAAGGACTGCATGTAAAATATTTCGAATAAATACTTATATTTAATATTTTTTTGATATTTTCAAAATCGGGTATGATATACCCATGGTTAGTAGTGGTGTAACTTTAATTGATGGTTACTGTTCCAGGGTTAATATAAGATTCTAATTGAACATAAAGTAGAGGATCAGTTTTCTATTGTTATTAAGGAATAAAGGGATTCCCACTTTGAATTACTATATAATATATAATATGACCCGGGTAAACTAGCATTGATACAAGATTCTAATTAGACATAAATTGGGGATCAGTTTTCTATTGTTATTAAGTAATTAACTGATCCCCACTTTCAATTACTATATATATATATGATATGACTCGGGTAAACTTGCATTAATACAAGATTCTAATTAGACATAAACTGGGGGATCAGTTTTCTATTGTTATTAAGTAATAAACTGATCCCCACTTTGAATTACTATATAATATATGGTATGACCCGGATAAACTAGCATTAATACAACATTCTAATTAGACATAAATTGGGGGATCAGTTTCTATTGTTATTAAGTAATAAACTGATCCTCACTTTGAATTACTATATATGATATGATCCGGGTAAACTAGCATTAAACCGAGAACACGAGCCATGGGTATATAGTACCCAGCGCAAATGACGCCATTTTAATTACAATTTAATTAAAATTTCAGTACCTGATTTTCTTACCTAAATAATGTTTTTCATTTCCTATTAATATTAATTCAAAGTAAAAATTTTGAACTGCCTGCATTTAAAATATTTCAAATAAAGATTTATATTTAATATCTTTTTAATATTTTCAAAATCGGGTATGATATACCCATGGTTAAGAGTTGTGTAAATTTAATTGATTGTTAGTGTTCCAGGGTTAATGTCGAAATCTAAATATTTTGTACGAAATTTTATTTCATTATGGCGATAATAACGATTTCGTGATACAAGTCTTACTGATTAACCCATAGTTGGGGGAAGAAGAGGTGGATTCATACCTTTCCCAATGGTGTTTGCTTTCAAGTGAACGCAGCAAACCAAACTGAATTTGGAACCCGGCTTTCCAATTTTGATTAAGAATACCGAGCCATTATATATCACACCACCAGCACTTCCAAAATTACAGTGCCTGGTATCCCCAAGAAATCACCCATCTAGGAACTGACCAGGCCTGACGTGTTTCAACGTGATGTGGCTTTTTGTAATTGTAAAATTGGTTGATTTTATTTAGTGGCATATGGGTTATTTAATGCCGAAATTTAAATATTTTGAACACAATTGTATGCTCCCAACTTAAAGACAATTGACAGTTTAGCTATTTCTAGAAGTACTGGATGCTATGTATGACATCCACATGAAAGTCTTGATTTGATTAAGCTATTTGAGAACATGACTCTAACTTTTATGTTAATGTTTTGGTTTTGTAGTAATGTGTGGTATTGTACAAAACTATATCTAATGCATTCTAATCTATGTTCAATCTTCTTCTCTCCTCTACTGAATTTGTATGGACACAGTTATTTGTAATGTTTAGTATTTAATAAATCCACATTCTAAATTTTCATGATGAATGCAGGGTATGTGCTATTCCTACACTAATTGCAGTTCCAGATCATAGCTCCTATTTCGAAAAATATCTTTAGTAGAATGGTGATTCGCTCGCCTGCCGGTGGATCCCAAACAGTTTTGGTTGCAGTTAAGGGTTCAGGTTTCATGTACTTCGTTGAGATATCGCAATGAAAGTTAATTAACTCGAAGTGCCAAAGAAAAAAAAAAAAGAAAAAAAAAAAGGGAAATAAAAAAAGAGACGCTTCGCATCGAATCTTTAGCGTTAATTTCCGTAGAATTTTAATGTAAACAAAAGATAAAGCAGTTATCAATTTAATTTCCGAATATGACTTCTGTCTATCATTATAATTACATGTAACTCCGTTTCATTCCTTTAATTCTCTGTCTCTCTCTTTCTTTGCTATAATATTTCACTCTTTTTCTGTTTCAGCCTCTTTGTATCTGTCGAATAATGTGTTATTCTCTCTCTCTCTCTCTCTCTCTCTCTCTCTCTCTCTCTCTCTCTCTCTTCGTTAACCGGGCATGTTAAATTTATTCTTCTCCCTTTCTCTCACAAGCACTTTCCCAGTCTGTTTGTATTTAGCTCAGTCTATTCTTTGTAATCTATCTATCTATCTATCTATGACAGTCCTTTATCATCTATCATCTATCATTCATGACAGTCCCTATCTATCATCTATCTATCTATCTATCTATCTATGACAGTCCCTATCTATCTATCTATCTATCTATGACAGTCCCTATCTATCTATCTATCTATCTATCTATCTATCTATGACAGTCCCTATCTATCTATCTATCTATCTATCTATCTATGACAGTCCCTATCTATCTATGACAGTCCCTATCTATCTATCTATCTATCTATGACAGTCCTATCTATCTATCTATCTATCTATCTATGACAGTCCCTATCTATCTATCTAAGTAAGACAGTCCCTATCTATCTATCTATGACAGTCCCTATCTATCTATCTATCTATATCTATCTATGACAGTCCCTATCTATCTATCTATCTATCTATGACAGTCCCTATCTATCTATCTATGTATAGTCCCTATCTATCTATCTATGACAGTCCCTATCTATCTATCTATCTATCTATGACAGTCCCTATCTATCTATCTATCTATCTATCTATCTATCTATCTATGACAGTCCCTATCTATCTATCTATCTATCTATCTATGACAGTCCCTATCTATCTATCTATCTATCTATCTATGACAGTCCCTATCTATCTATCTATCTATCTATCTATGACAATCCTATCTATCTATCATCTATCTATCTACACAGTCCCTATCTATCTATCTATATCTATCTATCTATGACAAACCTATCTATCTATCTATCTATCTATTATTTATCTCTATCTATCTATCTATCTATCTATCTACATAGTCCCTATCTATCTATCTATCTATCTATCTATGACAGCGTCCATCTATCTATCTATCTATCTATTTATCCCTATCTATCTATCTATCTATCTATCTATGACAAACCTATCTATCTATCTATCTACATACATATATATCTATCTATCTATCTATCTATCTACATGTCCTATCTATCTATCTATCTATCTATCTATGACAGTCCCTATCTATCTATCTATCTATCTATCTATCTATGACAGTCCCTATCTATCTATCTATCTATCTATCTATGACAGTCTATCATTTACTTATCTATCTATCTATGGACAGTCCCTATCTATCTATCTATCTATCTATCTATCTATCTATCATCTATCTATCTATGACAAGTCCCTATCTATCTATCATCTATCTATCTATCCTATCTATCTATCTATCTATCTATCTATCTATGACAGTCCCTATCTATCTATCTATCTATCTATCTATCTATCTATCTATCTATCTATCTATCTATCTATCTATCTATGATGTCCCTATCTATCTATCTATCTATCTATCTATCTATCTATCTATCTATCTATCTATCTATCCTATCTATCTATCTATCTATCTATATATATATATATCTATCTGGTGGCAGTCCCTATCTATCTATCTATCTATGGCAGTCCCTATCTATCTATCTATCTATCTATCTATCTATCTATCTATCTATCTATCTATCTATTTATCTCTATCTATCTATCTATCTATCTATCTATCTATCTATGACAGTCCTTTATCTATCTATCTATCTATCTATCTATCTAGACAGTCCCTATCTATCTATCTATCTATCTATCTATGACAGTCCCTATCTATCTATCTATCTATCTATCTATGACAGTCCCTATCTATCTATCTATCTATCTATCTATCTATCTATCTATGAGTCCCTATCTATCTATCTATCTATCTATCTATCTATCTATGCATATATCCATCTATCTATCTATCTATATATCTATGACAGTCCCTATCTATCTATCTATCTATCTATGATTAAACCTTTATATCTATCTATCTATCTATCTATGACAAACTCTTTATTTATTTATCTATCTATCTATCTATCTATCTATCTATCTATCAGTCCCTATCTATCTATCTATCTATCTATCTATCTATCTATTAATAAATCCATCTATCTATATATCTATCTATCTATGATAGGTCTCCTATCTATCTATATATCTATCTATCTATACACAGTCCTATCTATCTATATATCTATCTATCTATCTATGACAGTCCCTATCTATCTATCTATCTATGAACATATTTGCCGACCCTCCATTCGTCTCCACCCCAAGCAGCTGATACTCAAATCTCTCAATGTTGCCTTCCCCATACAACTGAACTCAGACGTCCCAAAGTGACAGGAAATTAAGGAATCATAAAAATACTACAACTCACAATCGGCTAATTATTTTCAGATTTCAGTGTATGTATATATCTATACACGGGGTACACAAAATAATGGAAACACCCAGTACCATAATAGCATAATTTTAAAAATTTGATTAATCTCTCAAAAGCTTGTCTATTTTTAAGTTTGTTGATTTAACATTAGTATTATTTCATTTTTTGGATGAAATTGATTTTACACATATTGTTTAAATACGTTTATTTATATCAACAGTTGGAACTATTTAAGAATTTTAAGTGTTCAACTACATTTTATGGTGGTTCAAGAACTGTTTCCGAAGGAACATGCAATTCTTCGAGCTAATGCACACATTCATGTTGCTAAAGTTTCAGCTGAATGACACGAGGAACATTCTAGTGAAGTAGAACATTGTATTAAGACACCAAAGTTCCACATTTGAGCAAAATTGAACATTTATGGCTCATTTTTGAAAAAAAAGGGAGGAATCGATATCCTCCACTATCATCATTGAAAGAATTGGAGATTGTTTTAGATGAAGAATGGATAAAGATTACTAGGGAAAAATTGATACAAGATTCTAATTAGACATAAATTGGGGGATCAGTTTTCTATTGTTATTAAGTAATAAACTGGTTCCCACTTTGAATTACTATATATGTGATATGACTCGGGTAAACTAGCATTAATACAAGATTCTAATTAGACAAAAACTGGGGAATCAGTTTTCTATTGTTATTAAATAACAAACTGATTCCACTTTGAATTACTATATATGATATGACCTGGGTAAACTAGCATTAAACCGAGAACACTAATCATGTGTATATAGAGTAAATGACGCCATTTTAATGATAATTTCCAGAACCTGATTTTCTAACCTAAATAATGTTTTTTCAGTTCCTATTAATGTTAACTCAAAGTACAAATTTTGAAGGACTGCATGTAAAATATTTCGAATAAATATTTATATTTAATATTTTTTTGATATTTTCAAAATCGGGTATGATATACCCATGGTTAGTAGTGGTGTAACTTTAATTGATGGTTACTGTTCCAGGGTTAATATAAGATTCTAATTGAACATAAAGTAGAGGATCTACGCAGAAGTCAATTTTTAATTACTACCAAAGGTGGTTCTACACCATATTAATTAAATTTGCTTGAAATTCCAGGACATTTCCATCATTTTATCCACCCCTATATATATATATATTTTAGAAAAACAAGTGAGGAGTCGATATCCTCCACCATCATCATTGAAAGAATTGGAGACTGTTTTAGATGAAGAATGAATAAAGATTATTAGTTAAAAAATTGTACTAGTCCATCTCACGCAGAAGTCAATTTTTAATTACTACCAAAGGTGGTTCTACACCATATTAATTAAATTTGCTTGAAATTCCAGGACATTTCCATCATTTTATCCACTCCTATATATATATATATATATATATATATATATAGTATTAGATTTTAATGGTGCCGAAATTGCTGGAGGAATTGTTTATTTCTTTTGTTCAGTAGTTTTCTGGTTTAAAGAGGATTTCAGTCAAGTAGAGTTTTTTCTCATAAAATGCTTGATATCAAGATAGAGATAGTGTTAATAAAAAAAATGATGTGGAGAAACGTATACTTAACTGAGCAGTCATACCGTCTTCGAAATTTCGAGAAGGCATTATTGCGATATCCTCCCACTTTAGGGATCATTGTTTTTCTGCTGGCGTTTCTCAATTCTTTATTAAGTTTGGTGTAATTCGATATGTTTGTGTGTGGGTGGTTCATTTTGCTTGAATGTTATTTCTCAAGTAGTGTAGGATTTGCAGTCTGTTTATTGCTTTTTATTGTATTGGCCGTTTTTTATCGTACTTAAGTGTATTTTTTTTAATCATTTCACCCCGAGCAAGGCGGAAACGCCACTGATGTGCATGGGGTTACATAAATGTAAAAAGATTAATTAGAAAAGAGTGAGGAGTACAAACTAGTTAGAAAGGAACAATAGAAAGCTGAGAAAGCAGGTGTGATGACAGATACATAGGTGGAGAGAAAGGGAAGGTTATACAGGGGAGGGGAGAGAGCTAGAGTCCAGTGGTTAGTAGATGAGTATTGACTTTGCATTTAAATTCCTGGAGGTTGTAGCCGTCAGGAAAGCAAGAATACGGGAGCGAGTTCCACAGGCGGGAAGTGCGAGAGAGGAAGCTGCAGGAGTAGAATTGTCGTCTGCATTTGGCTAACCTGACTGTGAATGGGTGGGACCCAGATGCCAGTCTGGTTGCACGAGTAAACACCTGTTGAGGAGGCACCAGTGACTTAAGTTCGTCTGAGCAGAAGCCATGAAAGTATTTATAGAACAGACAAAGGGAGGCCACCTTTCGACGATGGGGAAGTGGCTGCAGTCGAGCCGCCAGATCAGTACCTATCACATTACAGACTCTCCTTTGGAGCCTAATCGATATATATTGAGTTGACCTGTTTTTTCACTGAGATAATGCACCCATTCATACTGCTAAAGTTGTAGCTGAATTGCACGAGTAACGTTATGGTGAAGTAGAATATCTTATCTGGCAACCACAGTCCCCAGATATCAACATCATTGAACATTTATGGTTCATTTTAGAAAAACAAGTGAGGAGTCAATATCCTCCACCATCATCATTGAAAGAATTGGAGACTGTTTTAGCTGAAGAATGGATAAAAATTCCCCTGCATAAAATTCGAACTTTGAGTCGATCCCACGCAGAATTCAAGCAGTAATTAGCAGCAAAGGCGGTCTCACCCCATATTGAAATAAATTTGTCTTGAAATTTCAAGGTTTTACCATTATTTTGCCCACTCCCTATATATATATATATATATATATATATATATATATATATATATATATTGCTCATTTAGTAATGAATTAGAGCACTCTAACTACTGGCGCATGATACATCATACGTCTGCCTCCTTCTACTGAGCGCCCATAGCTCAGAGGTAGAATGGCCGACTAACGCCAATTCGGTCGGGTTTCAATCCTGGGTAAAAGCAATCGGATGTCTAACTGTACCGATGAGCTGTGATACAGTGAAACAGGTCTGTCTGCGGATGACTATATATATATATATATATATATATATATATATATATGTGTGTGTGTATGCTGATATCATGAATCGAGCATGTGAGCAATGATGAAGTTTTAGAAAAGATAAAAATGAAAAGGAAAGTAATACTGAGCACCAGGAAGAGACAGTTAAAGTTCCTGAAACATGTGATGAGGAAGTAGGGCTTGGAGAATCTGATACTCACAGGTCAGATAGAGGAAAGAGAGACAGGGAAAAGCAGCGGACAACATATTTTGATGGGCCCGAGCAGGTGGATGGCAGAGCGGGATTTGCGTGGGGTAACAGGAGAATTCGTGCTAAGAACCACCAGAGATAGGAAGACGAGGAGGGCCATGAGCGACTACGTCCTGAAGGGACATAGCGCAGAGAAGAAGATACTTATGAAAAAAAAAAGAGCTCGATATCAAGGATAGAGCCTTTGTTAATATAAAAAGGGACAATGAGTTCAAGAGTGGCTGGGTGTTGATTTCAATGTTCACACACACACACACACACACACACACACACACACACACACACACATATATATATATATATATATATATATACATTGTGATTTTTAAGTATAGTTTAGATGTGGCACAAGGCTGAATGTATGGTGCATCCAGTGAAAAACTAACAATTTAATCAATAGTAATTATTCAAGCGAGACAAGCTTGCTAACCATTAGCCCACGTTGAGGTGCCCTATATATATATATATTTTTACAGATTCTCCATTCCGTAAAACCTAATAATCAAATGATTGCATCTTTGGATGTTCAAAACTTATTCACAAATGTTCCCGTCCATGAAACAATTGACATCATTATCCGTGATGTATACAACCATGCTACTCTCCCATCAATCAATATTAAACCCACTATATTAAAAAAACTATTATTAGCATGCACCACACAAGTACCCTTTCACGACCCCTTAGGCAATATTTATACACAAATAGATGGCATTGCGATGGGATCTCCTTTAGGTCCCCTCTTTTCTAATTATTATATGGCAAATCTAGAAAATAAAATAATTAATGACAACAATAAACCCTGTATATATATAAGATATATAGATGACATCTTTGTTTTAGCTAAGAATATCGATCAAATTAAATATCTTAAAAACAAATTTGAAAGTCACTCCGTCCTCAAATTTACATTAGAACTTAATATTAATAACAAACTCCCATTCCTTGATGTATTCATTGATTCTAGCACACATAAATTTACTACTTCTCTATATAGGAAACCAACTAGCATAAATTCGTGTCTTCTTAATTATAATAGTGAATGTCCCCAACGATATAAGTTAGCTGTTATAAAAAACTTACTTCAACGCACACAAATGATATCTTCTTCCAAATCTATATTTTATAAAGAATTACACAACATTAAGCAAACACTAGTCAATAATGGATTTCCTAACTCCGTTATTGATCAACAAATTAAAATGTATCTCAACAAACTTAACAATAGCTCTAACAATAATGATAATATTAATAATGGTTTACATCAAAATAAACATAACACTATTAACTTATACTATTGCAACCAAATACATAATAATTATAAACAAGATGAAAAAACTCTCAAAAACATAATACGTAGAAATGTTAAACCAGTGGATAGTAATAATCAAATTAAACTCATTATATATTATAAAAAGTTTAAAACAATTGACCTCATAGTTTATAATAACCCAACAGGCACTAAACTAAATTCTTTACAAAAAACCAATGTAGTGTACCAATTTACATGCCCATTCAGAGATTGCATCTCTGATACTACTCAAAAACCTAGTACATATATTGGTTTTACCACAACCACGCTCTCCCGTAGACTTACATGTCATCTTTCTGATCAGAGTACTATTAAACAACATTTCTCTGAAAAACATAAACATGTAGGTAATATCAGACAGATTTTGGTCAACAATACGGTGATCCTTACTCATACACACAGTAAGAGGAACCTGCAGATATTGGAGGCCATGTACATCAAATCAAAACAACCAACACTCAATAAAATCAACTTTAAAACAGGAAATAACATATTACATTGCATTTGACTAGATGGTTTTGTTGTCATTTCGCGCTATCCCGCGGTGTGACGTCATAAAACCGCATCGCAAACTTAAGAACTGCGTTTATTATTTTTGGTAACTATTGCCGTTGCCAAGCGGAGTTTTATGTCAACACAAAATAAAATCGTCGGTGATGGTGGATTTTATAATATTTCAGTTTAAACTACCTCTCTGAAGATGGCTCATGTGAGCCGAAAGCTTAGAAGAAAACCAATAAATAATTATCCAAATGTTGGAGAATTTTTGTCTTCATTTTCAACTGAAATTAAAGCACAAATACGACGTTTAGAACGGCTCATGATTAAACATAATAGACATTCATTGTCTCTTATATTTAATAGAATATGTCTAGAAAAAAAAATATATATATATATATATATACTTATTTATAAATGGAACTTTGTCTGTGTGTATGTGTGTGTCCGTTACATATAGACTCCGAAACGGCTGAACAGATTTTCTTGAAAATGTACACAGTTGCACTATAAGCGTCTGCGAGTGTTCTTAGCTAGGTTTTGTGTCGAGGTATCCTCGATAAATATCGAAAATCGATGATAAAAAAATCAGGTGATAGAAGGAGTGGTCCGACTTTAATCAAATTTGATACACTCATAGACTAAGACATAAGAAACGATATTCAGAAGTTTCAAGGTTGCAGTTCTTACAATAGTGCAGAAAATCGATGATATATATATAAAAGGCAAGATGTTTGTCTGTGTGTCTGTTTATCTGCCAGTATATCTGTATTTTTTCAGCCCTTTTATTTTAGTTTTTAGTTTTGCTTTTTAGTCCTTCGTGCCAACGTCCAAAGAGTCCGAGCTCAAGGACCATGGATTAGTTTTAAAGCTTTCATTACACCCGAGCAACTCCGGGCTATACCGCTAGTATATATATATATATATATATATATATATATATATATAATTGCAAATCGCCTGAAACAACCACATGGTAGAAACCTAGGTCGCGTAATAACTCTTTTACAAATGCAGAATATTCAAAAGTTCTACAATATAATCGTATTGAACACTTTTTAATACAACTGTGTACTGGTCTAATTTTATTATGACCAAAAACTAAATAATTAAACAATCAATACGCTCTCAGACCCTGATTGAGCACCCTGGAAGAATGGTACACTTTGAAAAAATAGTAGCTACTCTAGCATCTAAGCATTGTTCATTCAGTAATGAATTAGAACACTCTAACAACTGGCGTATGAATACACGGTATATCACGCGCTAAAAGTCTGCCTCCTTCTACCATAGGTCAGAGGTAGAATCGCCGACTGACTCCAGTTCGGTCGGGTTTCAGTCCTGGATAAAAGCAATCTAACCATACTGATGAGCTGTGATAGAGCGAAACAGATCTGTCTACGGGTGACTATATATATATATATATTATTGAAGCAGAGAAGATCTTAATTATGAACATGACAAAACATGCCCTTCGTTTACTTTTCTTGCAGGAGTTCAAACTTGGGTACAGTGCCTCTCAAACTTCCGCCAATATCAACAGAGCCTGGGGAGATGGGTCTACAGTTGATCGGACAGTACAAAGGTGGTTCCTGAAATTATGATAGCCTTGAAGATGACGAAGGTAGAGTATTGTCATGCAGTCTTGAAAACGAACAATTGCAAGCAGATGTTGAGAAAAACCCACGTCAAAGTGTCAGAGTCCCAGACGCTTAGTTTTTTTTAAAATCATTTCACCGCAAGCAAGGCATTCCACTGCCACTATTGCGCATGGGGCTACATAGGGGAAGGTAGAGAGAAGGAGTGGTTAGATGTAGGAAATTTCAGAAGGAAGGTGACAGATGAGTAAGGATACCGAGGATGAGAAGGGAAAAGTGTTTGAAAGAATGGGAGCGAGTTAATGTGTTAGGAGGTGTCTATTGACCTTACAATTAAACTCCTGGTGATTGTAGCCGTCGGGGAAGCAATCATGTGGAAGGGAATTCCACAGTCGGGAAGTGCGAGAAAAGAAACTATTGGAGTAGAAGTTGCGGTTGCATTTTATCGGTTTCACTGTAAAAGTGTGGGATCTAGTTGCTAATCTAGTTTCTCGTGTAAATTCGTATCTAGGTGGGCACCAGTGATCGAATTTCATCGGAGCAGAAGCCGTGAAAGTATTTATAGAAGAGACACAGGGAAGACACGTCGCGCTGGTGAGAGAGAGACTATCAGCACTGAAACAGTATCACGCCATTTAAAGAGTCTTGGCAAGATGAGAAAGCTCGATAAATGGCTTCCTAATTTTTTTTTTTTTATAAGCGTTTCACTCCGAGCAAGGCATGTCACTGCCACTACTGCGCAGGGGGCTACGTAGAGTGGAGAAAGGCTGATTAAATATAGGAAATGTCAGAGGGTGGGTGATAGGCGGGTAAGGATACCGAGAATGAGGGTTGGGTAGATGAGAGTGTTCTGAGAATAGTTGGGAGTTAGTGTGATAGGAGGTGTCTATTGACCCTACATTTAAACACCTGGAGATTGTAACTGTCGGGAAAGCAGACTTGTGGAAGGGAGTTCCACAGGCGGGAAGCGCGAGAAAAGAAGCTGTTGGAGTAGATTTTACGGTTACATCTTATTTGTTTAACTGTAAAAGGGTGGGACCTAGTTGCTAATCTAGTATCTCGTGTAAATTCATGCTTAGGCGGCACCAGTGATCTAAGCTCATCGGAGCAGAAGCCATGAAAGTACTTGTAGAAGAGGTACAGGGAAGCCACATCACGCCGGTGAGAGAGCGGCTGCAGCCGGTCTGCCAAGTCAGTATCAACCACGTTACAGATCCTCCTTTGTATTTTGTCAAGAAGCCCAAGGAGAGCAGCAGGGGCACCCGACCAGATATGGCAGCAATATTCAATACACGGGCGGATGGTAGATTTGTATATGTGCAGAATAGATTCAGGTGGGAAAAATTTCCGGGTAATGATCTCAATGAAAATAAAAAACAATGGCGTGTGCTCAATGCTCTATCTGCGTAACATCAATGATCTTTTTCTTGACCGAATAGTCACTTATGATGAAAATCGGATCCTTTATAAGAACTGTAAACGATTAGGTCATTGGTTTCATTGTAATGAGTCCACCAAACATTTCGTAAAGCCAAATTGTACCAGCAAAAGATTATGGAAACTGTCTGGTGGTCTGCACATGGTGCTATTGTTGTGGGGTTCCCCCTTTTCATAAAGATGGACTCGTCCAGAGTATACTTATACTACTACTATAGAAGCGAGACGAGACAAGACCGTTTTCTCACAGAGAGTTAACCGGAGAATACGAGAGTCCAGAGAGAGATTAACAGTCAGTACTCAGTAGTTCATAGTAGCTCTGTGCTGCACTCATCGAGAAGATTATTACGCAAGACCTGTCAGCTTCCGACGCGGACATACTCAATATACTACGGCTTCACTTCCAGAGACTTGTTAATAACCCGTATTAACCCGTGTTATTAACCCGTATTCCTGGACTACTAATCTTCATTCAAGTCTGTATCCTTATGTTAATACACTTATTTTCTATCCCAATTACTGGTCGTTATTCATCTATATGTGCTTACGGCCATATATCAAATAAATATTTTGGCCCACCTGAATAATATATTACCCTAGAAAGGTCTACCCATTGAGTGAAGCTTAAATGAGATAGAAGGCTGGTACACCCAATGAGGATTGAACTCACTACTTGAATGTAATGATACTAGCGAGACAAGCTTGTTAACCATTACACCACCTCAAGGTACCGCTGTATGCCCGAAGGTATTGTTTATAGAGCTCACATGCATTCGGATGATGATGTTAAATTCTTTCTTTCTTTCTTTCTTTCTTCACCCGAAAATAGTATTATTAATAATTATGAATTACGCCCCTTAGATTTCATTTCCTTGCATTTTAATATTTTTACTTTTAAAATATTTTAATTTTTATCTCCATGTAGTCTTCACGGCTCTAGCATCCCACTTTCATATCCAATCAAAGTCCATCCCCCCCCCGCCCCAGTACACGGAATGAAACATTGTAATTATTAATACGAATTGTTGAAATTAAGGCATGCAAGAATTCACAGCGCTGACATCGCGCCTTCATAGTCAACCTATGAAATGTTCAGCCCACACTGGTACCTGGAAAAAAACAATGCAGTTATTAACAAGAAATGATGAAATTAATGCATGCAAGATTTCATCGTTCTAGTATCACACCTTCAGAGTCAGCCTATGAAATTTTCAGCCCATAGAGGTACCTGGAAAAAAAACAATGCAGTTATTAACAAGAAATGATGAAATTAATGCATGCAAGATTTCATCGTTCTAGTATCACACCTTCAGAATCCGCCTATGAAATTTTCAGCCCATAGAGGTACCTGGAAAAAAAACAATGCAGTTATTAACAAGAAATGATGAAATTAATGCACGCAAGATGCCATCGTTCTAGTATCACTCCTTCAGAATCCGCCTATGAAATTTTCAGTCCACATTAGTACCTGGAAAAAACAATGCAATTATTAACAAGAAATGACGAAATGAATGAATGCAAGATGTCATCGTTCTAGTATAATTCCTACAGAGTCAGCCTATGAAATTTTCAGCCCACACAGGTACCTGGAAAAAAACAATGCAGTCATTGACATGATGAAATTAATGCATGCAAGATGTCATTGTTCTAGTATTATTCTTTCAGAGTCAGCCTATGAAAATTTCAGCACACACTGCTACCTGGAAAAAACAATGCAGTTATTAACAAGAAATGACGAAAGTAATTCATGCAAGATGTCATCGTTCTAGTATCACTCCTTCAGAGTCAGCCTATGAAATTTTCAGCCTACATTGGTACCTGGAAAATAACAATGCAGTTATGAACAAGAAATGATTAAATTAATGCATGCAAGATGTCATCCTTCTAGTATCACTCCTTCAGAGTCGGCCTATGAAACTTGAAGCCGACACAGGTACCTGGAACAAAATAATTCAGTTATTAACAAGAAATGATGAAATTAATGCATGCAAGATGTCATTGTTCTAGTATCACTCCTTCAGAGTCAGCCTAGGAAATTTTCGGCCCACACTAGTACCTGGAAAAAGACAATGCAGTTATTAACAAGAAATGATGAAATTAATGCATGCAAGATGTCATTGTTCTAGTATCACTCCCTCAGATTCAGCCTATGAAATTTTCAGCCCACCTTCGTACCTGGAAAGAAACAATGACGTTATTAATAAGAAGAGTTGAAATTTATGCATGCAAGATTTAACAGCTCTAGCGTCACTATCATAGCCAACGTAAAGATTTTCCAGCCCACTCTTGTTCCTGGAAAGAAATGATAGAATTATTAATAGGAAGAGTTGAAATTAATGCATGCATAAAGTTTTCACCTCATTCCTTCAGAGTCAGCCTATGAAATTTTCAGCCCACCTTCCTACATGTATTACTTTTCGAGATTTTTTGACACTTTTAATGTGCTCTAAATTTTGTAAATTAAAACACAAAATTAGAATATTAATCCAGCCTGAAACTCTGAAATTACTCTGGCTGGTATTCCATCCTAGATGAGAAACTCTACTCTGGCGACCAGAAAACGGGTGTCCAGTCTTTTCTTTTTATTAAGTAATGAATTTATCCCACATGACATCTTTTAATGACGGCTGGAGCATACAAACATTCGAGTCTAGTGTGGATAAAGTGGGTGATCAGTTTTATATTTATTTTAAGTAATCAACTGATCCCCTAAATATAAAGACGTATAATATCTTTTATGCATTAGGATCTAGTGGACATAAAGTCGGGGGTCAGTTTACTATTGATATGCAAGTAAAATAACCAGCTTCCTGTGCCGTTCCAGTAGGTAGACGACTCTTCTTGCCATACTTCTACCTTCATAAGAGCCAGATCAGGCCTAAAATAGAGTGCTTTTGTTAATATCTGACCGCGAGGTGATCAGACCTAAGATTCCAGACTTGATAGACATAAAAATGGTTTTCAAATCCTTATTGGAGAATATTTCAAAATCTATCTAAACTTATTTATAAATGGACATTTGTCTCTGTGTGTGTATGTGTGTCTGTGTGTGGGTGTGTGTGTGTGTCCGTTACCTATAGACTTCGAAACGGCTAAACCGATTTTCTTGAAAATTTACATAGTTGTACGATAAGCGTCTGCGAGTGTTCTTAGCTAGGTTTTGTGTCGAGGTACCCCCGATAAATATCGATAATCGAAAAAATCGGGTTATAGAAGGAGTAGTCCGATTTTAATCAAATTTGATACACTCATAGACAAAGACATAAGAAACGATATTCAGAAGTTTCAAGGTTGCAGTTCTTACAATAGTGCTGAAAATCGATAATATATATATATATATATAAGGCAATATGTTGTGTGTGTGTCTGTTTATCTATCTGTATGTCCTTTATACAAATCCACAATTTTTATCCGATTCTCACCAAACTTCACACAAATATTCTTTAGGCTGAGTCTGAGGTCCAGGACCATGGATTAGTTTTAAAGCTTTCATTACACCCGAGCAATGCCGGGCTATACTGCTAGTTTGTCTATAATTATGAGATACAGTAGTATTTACATTGTTCAAACTGTTGTCTTCATATTTACTGCTATGTTTACGACATTTCGGCCGTTGTACGCGCCGGCCTTCTTCAGGTGCTACAAGTTTGGAACCAAACATTTTACTACGTTCACTGAAGTATGTCATTCTCATTCCATGTGCAAAGCCACTTCTGCTAGCCATGTTTTATCTCCCGTTAACATAACTCTCTAAGTTATTTGTTCACCACTGCTGGAGCCATGTATTGAACTCACAATTTTTGGGGGTCAAGTCAATGGAACTAACCAACGTCTATATTCACTGGGCCAAACTCACTTTCACAGGCAGAATGTGGCGTGTCTTTTACTGATCAATCGAAAGTACTATGACGAACTACGTTCCCTGGTTCCGTCAGTTCAAACCTTCGTGTCTAAGACCCATCATGCCACTTAGATTGTCTCAAACGACCATTATTAACTTCATATTCCATCGGTGAGAAATAAGTTCCATTTAAACAGCATATTTCCGAGAATCACTGACTCCCAAGAGAATGTTTCCCCGTTCGCTACAACTTCAAGTCGAGGGTTAATCGTTATCTTTCCTTCTTTTCCCTCGGCCTTGTACAGGATTAATCTTACTGTAAAAACTACCTTTAGGAAAGATACCTACCGTTAAAAGTTATATTTCTCTACAGTCTATATGAATTATCCATTAACGTAATCCCCTACCTCGACAGGCACTCTGGCCTTGTACAGGATGAATCTTACTGTAAACACTACCTTTAGGAAAGATACCTACTGTTAAAAGTTATATTCCTCTACAATCTATATAAATTATCCATTAACGTAATCTCCTACCTCGACAGGCACTCTGGCCTTGTATAGGATGAATCTTACTGTAAACACTACCTTTAGGAAAGATACCTACTGTTAAAAGTTATATTCCTCTACAATCTATATAAATTATCCATTAACGTAATCTCCTACCTCGACAGGCACTCTGGCCTTGTATAGGATGCATCTTACTGTAAAAACTACCTTTAGGTAAGATGCCTACAGTTAAACTTTATATTCCTCTACTGTCCGTATAAATTACCCATTAACGTAATCCCCTACCTCGACAGGCACTCTGGCCTTGTATAGGATGAATCTTACTGTAAACACTACCTTTAGGAAAGATACCTACTGTTAAAAGTTATATTCCTCTACAATCTATATGAATTATATATTAACGTAATCTGCTCCCTCGACAGGCACTCTAGCCTTGCATAGGATGAATCTTAGTGTAAAAACTACCTTTAAGTAAGATGCCTACAGTTAAACTTTATATTCCTCTACTGTTCATATAAATTACCCTACTTTGATTCATATAATAATTAACACTGTATTTATCCTGATTACACAACTATTTACTCTTCTTTAATAGTAAGTCCTATAAAATAAAACTGGCAGTTAACCCCGAAATGATCCCCAATCGGTTGTTAACTGGAGCAAGAAATCTTTTCTAAATTTTAACGCCTCCAAAATTGAACTGATATTTTAACTTATCACAGGGAACTATGATCAGTAAAAATATCAGTATATATATATATATATATATATATATATATATATATATATATATATATATATTGTTTCTAAAGGAAAAGTCAACACGTCATTTCAATTGTTTATAAACTATAGCTCATTTCAATGAGTTTAATTAGCTCATATAATCAGACCTGACAATATATCCTCCATCTGGTACAAAATTTCTGCCGGAATGAGTTTTTTCTTAAAATGAAGAGAGGGATAACAATAATAATAATAATAATAATAATAATAATAATAATAATAATAACTACATAGACTCTGTAAGTATGCAGGCCGTAAATTTATACTAAAATAAACCTCCGAAAAAACCATTAAGAAACAACCTTTGCCCTGTCGATCCGTAGTGTGAAACCGCGGTAGGTTTTGGCTCACTCTAGATTTTTGTGTGTATATATTATATATATATATATATATATATATATATATATATATTGTTTATAAAGGAAAAGTCAACACGTCATTTCAATTGGTTATAAACTATAGCTCATTTCAATGAGTTTAATTAGCTCATATAATCAGACCTTACAATATATCCTCCATCTGGTACAACATTTCTGCCGGAATGAATCTTTTCTTAAAATGAAGAGGGATAATAATAAAAATAATAATAATAAACATAAAATTACAAACAAATAAATGACAATAAATATAAAGGGAAAGAGGAGAAGGAAAGAAAGGAGGAAAAAGGGGAGAAAGAAATAGAGTCCAGTTCTAAATAATGGCGTTGTATCCGTTTGAAGTTGTTCAGACCGTCTTGAATGGGTTTGACAACAAAAACAATTCCTTTAACTTTTGGCGTCTGTTTGACCCCATTAGGTCAACCTACTTACTTATACTAACTTCTATCCGCATATACATCTGCATACATTCCCACATATACTTACAATGTGATTTGACTTAAGTTTACATATCCATTGATTTCATTTTTTTCTTTTTTCTTTTTGGGTCCTAGCGTTTTCATACTCACACATATATACGCTTCATAAAGATAGCGTTTCCGCGCGCCCACGTAGTGCTGTATATATACGCACACACATATATCACTGCTAAATAAATTTGTCGCATTCTCAATCATTCTCAAAATATATATAAGGTTTAATACTTAGTTTTTGGTCCTAATAGGGTTAGAACAGTACACATTTGCATTAAAAAGTGTTCGATACAATTATATTGTAGAACCTTTTGAATATTTTCCATTTTTAAACAAGTTATTTCGCTACCCAGGTTTCTACCATAATTGGTGTCTTTAGGCGATTTTTAATATATATATATATATATATATATATATATATATATATATATATATATATATATATTAATTGGTGTCTTTAGACGATTTTTAATAAATGATTTTACCTTTTATCGTTTTTTTTATCAGTTATCAAAAATCTTTTTATAAAAGATAAAATCAGTTATTAAAAATCGCCTGAAGACACCACTCAAGATAGAAACCTGGGTAAAGAAATAACTCGCTTAAAAATGGAATATATATATATATATATATATATATATATATATATATCTGTAAATTCAGATAAAACTTAGTGGGGAAATAGCCATTTTCATGTCATTTTAATCATGCATTCTTCGAAACCTTATAAACAGAGAATGAGGAAAAATTCTAAGCCTTCTTCTTCTTCTTCTTCTTCTATGTGCCCTGTCTCTTCAGGACGTAGGCGATCATGGCTCTCCACGTTTCCCTATCCCTTGTGGCTCTTAGTATGTTTGCTTTTGTTGCTCCTGGCAACCCCCGTTCCATCATCCACCTGATCAGACCCTGCAAATATGTTATCCGCTGCCTTCCTCTGTCTCTCCTTCCTTCTATCTGACCAGTCAGTATCAGGTTCTCCAGGCTCTCCTTCCTCACAGCATGTCCCAGGAACTTCAGTTATCTCTTTCTGATGCTCAGCATCAATTTCCTTTTTGTTGCCATTCTTTCTAACACCTCGTCGTTGCTTGTATGCTCAGTCCACGATATCCACAGCATCCTTCTGTAGAACCACATAGCTTAGGTAAAAGAAGTTGTTGGGATGTGTTGGTTTCATTTGGGTTGGACTGGGGGAAAAATTAGTAGTAATTTCTTCTTGGCTGTGGGATGTATGTGGGCTGACCCTTGAGTTAGAAGTGGTAGATGGTGGTGAAGTAACTGCTTGGCCAAATTTAATATATATATATATATATATATATATATATATATATATATATATTATAATCGTGTCGCCCCAAGCAAAGCATTTTACTGCTACTGTTGAGCAAGGGCTTACATAGGAAGAAAGTTATGAGAAAGAGTGACAGGTTACAGAGGGTGTCAGGAAGAGGGTTGGAGAAGGATGAGAATACTGATGAGAGTGGAGTGGACGAAGAAAGAAGAGAGGGTGCAGGTTAGTGAGATAGGAGATGACTATTGGCTTTACATTTTAATTCTTGAAGATTGTAGCTGTCGGGAAATCAAGTAAACGGAAGGGAATTCTACTGGTGGAAAGTGCGAGAAAAGAAACTGATGGAGTAGAATTTGCGTTTACAATTTATTGGTTTCACAGTAAAAGGGTGGAACATAATCTTGTGGCTCGAGTAAATTCATATATCGGGGGTACAAGTGAGCTAAGTTCATCTGAGCAGAAGCCGTGAAAGTATTCGTAGAAGAGACACAGGGAAGCCACATTGCACCGGTGAGAAAGGGACTATATCCGAGCTGCCAAGTCGGGATCGATCACATTACAGAGTCTCTACTGGTTTTTGTCAAGGACCCTTAGGTGGATAGCAGAAGCAACCGACCAGATATGGCAGCATTATTCAACGCACGGGCGGATGGTAGATTTATATATGAGCAGGATTGTTTCAGCCGGGAAAAACTTCCTGGCCCTGCACATAGAACCGACCTTCTTAGCGGATTTCGCTATGGATTCTAAAAGCACAATGTGAGACAGCAAACAAACAATCTATAATAGCCAAGGAACCCATAATTCAGTTTATCAAAGAAGGTGAATGTCCTATGAGGAAGCAAAATCATAACATGAAACTACTGAACGGAGCTAGTGACTGGAAAGTTTCAGCAGATCTCAAGACAGCTCTACAATTTCCAGTTCACATTATTCCAACGGAAAAGCGCCCGGACATTGTAGCATGGTCCGATTCAAAGAAGAGTGTTCTCCTCATAGAATTGACTGTCCCCTGGGAAGAAAACCGGGATGAAGCACACGAGCGGAAGAAAAACCGCTACGAGACACTGGGTGCCGACTGCGTGGAAAAGGGTTGGATATGCCATGTGATCACCATTGAGGTTGGTTGTCGTGGTTTTATAGGACACTCAGTCATTTCGTTTCTTTCAAAAATAGGAATCACTGGCCGCATTTTGAAAGTTGCCGCAAATCGTCTTCAGACCGCGGCACAATATGCATCAAGTTGGATTTGGTCGAAAGCAAGAAGTTTTCAGCATGGAGAAAATACACGCGGAACTAGCATTCCCGTGTGATTACGTAAAAGTCGGTTATGGCAAACGAGTAATAATATCAACGCCCGAAATTAAACGCGTTTTTTTAAAATTTCAAATCACAAACTGCAAAATAATGATTAACGTCCAATGTAGTCTCTGATCTTATTTGATCTGGAGTATATATATATATATATATATATATATATATATATATATATATATAATTCTCTTAATACCCTGTCCGGTGGCAAAAGCTGCTTGGTAGCGCCAGGAGTGGCAGTACCGCCTTGAGCTACCGAAACTGTGTTATCACCCTGGTTGGCGGCTGATGAGATCAGGGTATCGTACGTGCTTTCACACGTTGTATGATAAAAACAAATTAGTCATTCCACTTGAGGTCTCTTGTGAGAGTTAACCCGACGAGGCTCAGTGTTTTGCTTTCAGGGAGACTAGCCTGATCCCTGCTAATGGGTGGTAGGAGCGATTGTATGTGGTGGTTAATAGATAGCAGCTTCGTTTTGGAAGCATTAAAATACACGATACATTTCCATCACGGATTGGAGGTTCTTTTCAAGCTCGACAGCGAGATTTTCTTTATCAACTTCGGCAGATTTTTAATCGAGGCGAGTATGTATATACATATTAGACTGCGATATACATATTGCGCCTTCTGGGTTTCACTCCCCCACTGATATGGAAAAAAATCCATTAAGTAAGATCTTTAATAAAAACACTATTAAATTAAGCTACAGTTGTCTGAGCAATCTCGAAAACAAACATGGAAAATCACGATAATAATCTTTTAAAAAAATTTATCAAAGTTAATAAAAACAACCTGATAACGGAAAATAACAATTTAGACAAGAAAAAATGTAATTGTAGAAAACTTATAGATTGCCCGTTAGAAAACAGATGCCTAACGGTATAAATAGTCTATCAATGCGAAATATCTTCAAAGAAAAACCAAAATAATATAAAACATTATATAGGAAGTACTAAGAACAGGCTAAAACGGCGAATTTACCAGCACACCTCTTCATTTAATAATAACAAATACAAAACTATGAAGTGTAATGATTATATAGAATCGACTGTTAGGTCTCCTGCGAGTAAAGTTGGTTCACTGTGCCGTGTTAGACAATTCTTCTTATCACAATTCTTTTTGAACATTCAGCTGTGCTCCTACGATATACCTCGACAAAATCCAAAGGGTCTGTAATGTTATCAGTCATGAGCTGGCATCTTTCTTACTGTTCTAACTAGGCTCACGTGTGTTTTTTTCCTATAAATATTTCCTATAAATATTTTCATGGCAATAGTTCTAAGAAGGTTTTATTCTTGGCCACGTGAATCTAAGCCTTCTACTTGCTTGGCAACAAGGACCAGCCGTTTTACTGTTGAAATGTCTTAGATGTAACCGCAAGTTCTATTCTAATAGTTTCTTCTATTGCACTTGTCGTCTGTGGAACTATCTTCCGTTATTTTGCTTTCCCACTACCTACGATCTTACAAAAATTATATCACATGTCAAACTCAATCTTCTGTCTTCCTGAATCTGTTTAATATTTTCCCTTATCCTCACTAGCATCTTCCTATTTTCTTTCACTCTCAGTAACACCTTGCATCTTAGTGGCATTATCGTCTTGCTTGGCAGGAAATGGTTAACCAAAACTAATGAAAGAAAAACAAACTAGTATTTGATTTTAATGGGGGTTCAATTTAGTATTGTTAGTAAGTAATGAATTGATCCGTTAGAATTATTTTCTTTCATTGGATTTACACCAAGCAAGGTAGTAAAGCCACTAAGATACAATAGGTTATTGGATATGAAAGAATTAGAACAAAGAAACATTACTAAGGAGCCAGAATAAACAAAGGTAATCAGGAAGAAATCAATGTCCTTGAGGACCCAAAGAGTTGTGTATCTGGATACAGCAGTGGTGACCAAAAATCTTAGACAGTTGAATTGAAGGGAGATAACTAAGACCTCTGGAAAAGGCATGACTCATCGAACGAGAACAATATATCCCAGTGATTGAAATAAAGGGTTCAGTTCCAAATTCCAATCATCTGATGAACGTCGGGAATAACGTAACAAAGATGAGGACAGTAGTCAGAACTGTAATGTAAAAGAAATTACTTAGAGTTTGCAGTTGTCTTGTTTTAAGTTGTTTTAATAAATTGATCCTCGAAATTATTCTAAACTATATATAAATGATAGGAAGGTTTTGGCAACTACCAAGCAAAATGCCAAATATTACAGTATTAACGAACTGATAAAACATCATGATGTCTGGCAGATAATATTCTATATTTTGAAATTAATCAATAAGTCTTTTATTAGTTATAGACATAGACGTGAAAGGAAGCCAATCGGTTATTCAAGGAAACGTTGTCTTATTTGTAATTCAAACGTCCATAACAAAATGATACAATATATGTGCACTATATCTTAAATAAAAAATAAAAAATCAAACAATATATATATATATATATATATATATATATATATATATATATATAATGTTTTTTTTTAAAGAGAGGATAAGTAAACTCTCTCAGAACAAAGCTTTTGCTAGTTTGTGGGAAGCACTTTTGGTTCCGGTATATGTCGCATAGGACGACCCACTTTTGTGTGTTTTTGTAGACCATAAGTCTTTGTTATTTTAGAGGAATGTTCGCTGACCTTTGACCATGTTTTATCTTCAGAATTAATTGACTTTCTAATTCATTTGTTGAATTTCCTGTCTCGAAATCATTTTAACTTTATCGATTTTTTTAAAAACCTACGTCTATATTCATATGGAAACAGACACATTTAGTTGAAACCTTTGAGAACAGACACTTTTTGAATCTAGAATTGTTTGTGTTTGGGAATAATAAATAATTCTATCGATTGTTATCCACTGGAGAACTGCATTTCTTCTCCCAAATCAATAATTCACCAAGTCTACCGCTGATGTGCTAGTAATCATCACTAAATATATATACCATGCTCTTAATAAGAACGGTGATGCTCAAACTGCTGCTCTTGATATCTCGAAAGCATTTGATAGGGTTTGATATACTGACCTTCTGTGCAAGCCCCAGTTCTACAGTATTTCTCAACGATCATTTGATTTAATCCAATCGTTCTTATCAAATCATGAAATGAAGGTTGTTTTGAACGGGCAAACTTCAAGAGCCTTTCCCACGAACGTGAGCGTCCCTCAAAGTTTTTTTTTTCTGAATCCTGCGTTTTTTCTGATATTCATCAATGATCTTCCTGATGTAATCAGTTCCCAAGTAGGCATCTATGCAGATTACACCTCATTTACTCCCGTTCTCAATAAGAAATCTGCCAAGGCTGACAAAGTAAACATGGTTGCTGGTCCGCAGAAGGACCTCCAATCTGTCATTGAATGGGGTAGGAAACGGCTCTTAATTTTTAATGCTTCTAAAACGAAGCTGCTATTCTTTAACCACCATAGAGAAACTTTCGTACCTGCCATTAGAATGGATGATGCTAGTCTCCTAGAAAACAACACTGCGCCTCCTTGGCCTCAATCTCTCAACCGACCTCAAATGGAATTATTACATTGAATCTATAGCTGCGTTACTGCTAGGAAGGCTGGGTCACTGTGTCGGGCCAGAATGTTTTCCTTGTCAGAATCAATATTGCACATTTAGAAATCTGCCATTCTTCCTTGCGTTGAATAGTTTCCATATCTGGTCGGATACTCTTGCCATTCATCTCGATATTCTCGACAAAATTCGAAGAAGAATTTGCAATGTAATCGATCCTGACTTGGCATCTCGACATCAGTCACTTTCTCACTGACGTGAAGTGGCTTCCCTCTGTCTTTTCTACAAATATTTTAATGGCAATTGCTCTGATGAGCTTTTCCCCTGGTGCGCTGACCACGTGAATTTAAGCGTGCAACTAGATTAGCATCCAAGTCCTAACCTTTTGAAATAGTTAAATGCAACCCTCACTTCTACTCGAACAGTTTCTTTTCTCACATTTCTCGGCTGTGGAAGTCTCTTCTGTTTACTTGCTTCCATGATAGCTACAATCTCCAAAATTTTAAATCCAACGTCTATTGCTATGTTTTCTCTACTTGAAACCCGTTCATTTTTTATCCTTTCTTCAATACCCATTCTACCCAGTTAATTCTCTCGCTGCAACCCCCTGCGCGCTAGTGGCGGTCCCAAAGAGAAATGATGAGAAATGTTTAAATAAAAATAAATAAATAAATATACAAAATATCTGTTAAGAAGTAAAAGCATGTCTGACTCGTCGGAAAAAATGACGCCATTTCCCGGTGGAGGAAGAGATAATGTTTATCTCAGAATAATAATTTGGAACTATGTCCATCCACGTCTTGTCGAGAGCAGCGGAAGTCAATTTCGGAATGTCAGTCACACCGGGTGAAGTTTGGTTCCAAACAACAGTTTTAGTATCCAGACGAAATTCACGAAAAAGAAAAATGATTATCATTTTGAACCAACGTCGTCCAAAGGAGTGCTTCAGTCTGAACTATCCAGTGCAGATCTCTATCCACTTATTTGCATCGTGATTGATGAAATCTCTTACATGTTGGACGAACTCAGCCGACCTTACAATGTCTGACCGATGAGGTTATTTCTTTCTGTTGAGCCCAGTTGACACGACCTCGCCAAATCCATCCGGCTAGTCTCTGATCTGGAACACGAAACACTTGACTGCGTTCAAGAGACTAGCTACCGTATACACTCACAAATCACATAATAATTCCACTTGTTCCTTCCTTAGTTCGTTCCTCCGTCCGTTACGCCACTTACTCTCTATACGAGCTTTTCCTTACCCTCTATCTCTCCTCAGCCTTTCTCTCACCTTTGCCAAACGGAAGGGCAGTAAAGTGTGTGAGAGCAGGAGGAGAGAGCCTATAGCATTACCGTATCAGTAGCAGCTTAAGCTGGTGGTCGTAGCAGTAATTGTGTGTGTGTATATGTGTGTGTACTGTACAATATAGTAAAAATAGGTAAGTTTGTTGTCGTATCCAGCGACCTAATAACGGAATTTCTGGCCTCTACACCTTTTGCCATTACTCAGTTGGTATTTTCTGTATACAATGGTGACAGAAACCATGAGTTTTCTGTAAAAAAACAAAACAAAAAAAAAGATTTTCTCTTTCAAAATCTCTCACAAAATAGCCTACAGTATGTTGGTTATGGCCTGTGCATACGTCGCTTAATATTATATAAGATTACAGTAAAGTAGCTTCTATGGACATTACTTTTATAGATATTTTGGTTATGGTCTGTGCATACGCCGCTTAATATAATATAAGATTACAGTAAAGTAGCTTCTATGGACATTACTTTTATAGATATTTTGGTTATGGTCTGTGCATACGCCGCTTAATATAATATAAGATTACAGTAAAGTAGTTTCTATCGACATTACTTTTATAGATATTTTGGTTATGGTCTGTGCATACGCCGCTTAATATAATATAAGATTACAGTAAAGTAGCTTCTATGGACATTACTTTAATAGATATTTTGGTTATGGCCTGTGCATACGCCGCTTAATATAATATAAGATTACAGTAAAGTAGCTTCTATGGACATTACTTTTATAGATATTTTGGTTATGGTCTGTGCATACGCCGCTTAATATAATATAAGATTACAGTAAAGTAGCTTCTATGGACATTACTTTTATAGATATTTTGGTTATGGTCTGTGCATACGTCGCTTAATATAATATAAGATTACAGTAAAGTAGCTTCTATGGAGATTACTTTAATAGATATTTTGGTTATGGCCTGTGCATACGCCGCTTAATATAATATAAGATTACAGTAAAGTAGCTTCTATGGACATTACTTTTATAGATATTTTGGTTATGGTCTGTGCATACGTCGCTTAATATAATATAAGATTACAGTAAAGTAGCTTCTATGGACATTACTTTTATAGATATTTTGGTTATGGTCTGTGCATACGCCGCTTAATATAATATAAGATTACAGTAAAGTAGCTTCTATCGACATTACTTTTATAGATATTTTGGTTATGGTCTGTGCATACGCCGCTTAATATAATATAAGATTACAGTAAAGTAGCTTCTATGGACATTACTTTTATAGATATTTTAATAAAATTACACTGTGTTATCGTTATTTTATTATCCAATACCTTTATGTTTGAAGACGTTACTATCATTTGTAGTATGACAAAGTAAAATTTTTCTAGGAAATCGTAATTATCCTTCCGTGGAAATTCCACGGGTTCCGCTAGTAACTCAATAAATATCAGAATTTCGAATAAGAGTTTGTTCACCTTAAGACTGACTGTTATCTGTTATAGTTTGCGCTTCAGTAAACACTACGCACGATTAACCATATCAAAAAAAAAAAAAATAAGGAGAAAAGAAGATACTATAAAAAATGGATAAAATTCATTCACTTTGTCTTTTTCATATTTAACGAAATATCTAAAAGAAATTTAGCTGCCCAAATGTATATTATCCAGGGTGCCTCAGAAATTGCGCACCATATACTAATTTCTATTTCTTTTATGTTTCAGATTTGATCTGATATGGGTGAGAAACTAACAGTACAAGAAAGAGTTAAATTGGTTTTTATGTTTGGAAGATGTTGTGGATCTCGGAAATGGGAACCGCACAAAATAATGGAGAACAAACCAGGTATTTGAGATAGAAAATAAGTTATATTTAACGTAAAGATACAAAATTGAACGCAGTTTAGTAAACCAGAAATACGATTAGTAAGAAATATATATACAAGTCTCTGAAGTGAATCCGTAGTAGAATTAGTATGTCCACGTCGGAAGCTGACGGGTGCTGCGTAGTAATCTTTTGTCTGAGTCGAGCTCAGAGCTACTATGAACTACTGACGTTTATTCTCCGTGAAATCTCGGTATCTGACGATATCTGTCGGACTCTTACGGTAAATCCACGTATCTCACTATGGCAGGAGTATATGTATACTCAAGTCGAGTCCAATATCATGGAAAAAGGGGAGACCCAATAACAGAAGAGACGGGGCAACATACCGCTCTGTAGTTCAAGAATTCAACCGCAATCATACTGAGCGAGAAAAAACATTGAGCCATATCACTGTGTCGCTTGATCAAACGTTTCCAAAAAACTGGATCAGTTGCTGACCGTGAGAGATGTGGCCGACGAAAGAGTGCAACTGATGAAGAAACATCCACCATGGTTCTGGCGAATGTTGCTAGAAGCTCCTTGAAATCAGAAAGGAAAATAAGTCAGAAGCTAACGATTAGCAAATCATCAGTACATCGTATTCTTAAAACACAGAAAGAATTGATGCATGTGTTAATGCAAAGGGTGAACAATTTGAGCACCTGTTATGATTATGATCAATAAAATTGATATTAATATGTATTTTTTATCAAAATCTGGATGGTGCCCAACTTCTGGGACATCCTGTATATATAAACGAATATACCTCTGCTGTCAAAATATTTGAGAAGATTATATATATATATAACATAGCACACTTGGTATACAATCCAGCTAAATTCCGATAGAGACGAACTCAAGAGAACTCATTTATTTAATTTAACCGCGTAATATAATTTAAAAAAGATTTTAGATTATTACAATAGGTAATAAATATTTCCTCCTATAATTTATCAATACATTTTAATTATCCACTACCTTAGATGCGTTTGAGAAATCATATTTGGAAAATACCTTTTCTTCCAGCAAGATTCGAACCTGGATACTCCTATAGACCGGGGGAAATGCAATTATTAGATTTCGTGTTTTACCACAGAAGATAGGTGATTTACTAAGCGCCACAAGGCCGAAATTATGTGAGGAAATATCTCACTACTCAGTTGTAATAGGTTCTAGCGAGACAAGCTAACTATCTATTATACTACGTCGAGGTGCTCAAAAGGCCGAAAGTATGTGGTACCCAGTGAGGATCGAACTCACTACTCAGTTGTAACTGGTTCTAGCGAGACAAGCTTGCTAACCATTACGCCACGTTGAGGTGCCCAAATTGTTGAAAGAAAAAGGTATTACCAGAAATAAATAAATAAAAATTTATTTGGCAATAAATAACTTCTTTGACGCCATTTCCATACCATTTTTCTTCTATACGCCACAGGGCTATCATGGCCCTCTACAACTTCCTATAATTCGTGGTCCTTAGTTCTCTTTTTGGTAACTCTCCCGACCAAGTTCTGTCAGCCATCCACGCAAGCTTGACTGGCAGCCTACCCCTATCTCTCTTGTCCCCAATACCCGCTCAAAACCAAATCTGCTTAAAACCTTCGTTCACGATGACTAGTGAATAGCAGAAGCATTCATTGGCGCACACAGAAGCATGTATGCAAATACATAATAATGGCTGGCAGCTCGTAATCAAGTATGTTTGTCTTCTAGGGCGGCTAGCCAACCTCTGCTCAGGCACATTTGCGTTTTATTTTAAACCACAGACCCCCGAACTGTGGTTTATACTGCCACCAAACTGATCTGGCCTCAGCTAAAATTTCTGGGAGACCGTCCAGCGTGATCAACAGTTTGAACAAAATTTACAAAGAGCTATAAAAGAGAAGAAATTGTGGAGAGCCTTGACCAAAAATGTTCTGAGAAGAAGAAAAATGTAATTATGCAAATGGATGGTTGAACAGGGTTTATGTGAGATAAAAAGAAAAAGAAAAAATTACTAAAAGCTACAAAAGATAGAAAATTGAGAAGAGCCATGATCGTCAACGTTCTGGATAAACACGGCATGTAGAAGAAGAATGTGTTTGTGTAAATGTATGGTGGAAATGGGTTTAAACAAAATTGAAAAAAAGACAAAATTTACTAAGTGCTATAAAGGATAGGAAATTGTGGAGAGCCATGATCATCAGCATCCAGAAGTGACACGATACCTAGAAAAATAAATAGAATGCGTTTGTGTAAATGGATAGTCGAACTGAATTCAAGAGAGATTACCAAAAACAAAAAAAACTAAAAAACAAAACAAAAAAACAAAAACAAAAAAACAAAAACCAAAAAACCAAAAAACAATATTTACTAAGAGTTACACAGGTCAGAAAATTGTGGAGAGCCATGATCGTCAACGTTTTGTATAGACACAGCATATAGAAAAAGAAGAATGTGTTTGTGCAAATTTATGGTGGAAATGGGTTTAAACAAGATCAAAAAATGTCAAAATTTACTAAGTGCTATATAGGACAGGAAATTGTGGAGAGCCATGATCATCAGCATCCAGAAGTGACACGATACCTAGAAAAATAAACAGAATACGTTTGTGTAAATGGATAGTCGAACTGAATTCAAGAGAGATTACCAAAAAAACAAAAAAAAAAACAATATTTACTAAGAGTTACAAAGATCAGAAAATTGTGGAGAGCCATGATATCTGTATAGATACGGACCCTTATTCTACAACTGTTTGCACTCAAGAAAAAATTACTCTAGGGTCATGGAACGTGAGAACGTTAAACAACTGTGAACATCCGACGAATGTCACGCAGGAGATGAGCAGGTTGAATATCAACATCTTAGGATTATGCGAAAAGATATGACCAAACAACGGAGATTTCGTCAATGTCAACCAAAGGATCATACACGCAGGCAGTAAAAATAATCAAAATACTCGACGAAGAAGTACAGAAATACCTTCTGAGATACTGCCAGCTATCCGAGAGATAGTTGGCCAAAGTGAAAGGAAAGTGCTCCCCAACATAGCTGTTATTGTAGTGTATGCACCGACAATACAAAACACCGAGGAGGAAATAGAATCATTCTACTCCATACTGGACAACGCTAAGGCCGAGTGTAAAATTCCAAACAATTAGAATTTTCTTGGGAGATTTGAATGCCAAAGTAGGTAAGGAGAGGGAAGGGGTAACAAGATTGGTGATTTTTGACTAGGAAATCGCAATAATTGAAGAGAAAAATAAATCCAATGATCCACAGTGAATGACCAAATAATAGCCAACATGTGGGTTCAGGAACACTCAGGACGATTATGAACATAGGGAATACCAGGAGGGCATACGAAAAACCAAATCGATTATATAACTACTAGCAGTATAGCCCGGCATTGCTCAGGTGTAATGAAAGCTTTAAAACTAATCCATGGTCCTGGAGCTCAGACTCTTTGGACGTTTGCACGAAAGACTAAAAAGCAATAGTTGTTTCCAGTTAAAGCGAAACGTAGACTTAAAGAAAGATGAATGGATGTAAGTCAAATTTTGATTTCCTGGTATCGATAAGTTTTTTTCGTCGAAAACTGAATTTTGAAGGCTAAATAAGTCCTCTGAGTAAATGGTATCATGGCTGAGACTAAGAACTACAATTATACCTACTTAGAGCCAAACCCAAACAAAAACTAAAATAAAAGGGCTGTTGAAATATCAACATTTTAGGAATTTGCGAAAAGAGATGGCCAAACAATGGACATTTCGTCAGAGACAACCACAGGATCATATACTCAGGCGGTAAAAATAATGAAAAAGGAGTCGGCTTAATACTCGACGAAGAAGTACAGAAATGCCTTCTGAGATACTGCCAACTATCCGAAAGAGTTCTGTTGGCCAAACTGAATGGAAAGCTCTTCAACAGAGCTGCTATTGTAGTGTATACACCGACAATACAAAACACTGAGGAGGAAATAGAATCTTTCTACTCCATACTGGACAACGCTAAGGCTTAGTGTAAAACCCAAGAAATTAGAATTATGGAAAACATGAATTAGGCAAGGAGAGGGAAGGTTTGTAACACTATTTTTGCATACGGAAAAACATAACACTATTTTAGCACGACGGCGCGAAAGAAATTATTGTTAGTTACATTATTAGTTGTACAGATTAATTGTCCAATGTAAGCCGGGAGAAAAATAAGGCTAATGGATAATAAAATTGTTTCTTCGGTTGCAATATGAACGCAGCTAATGAATTGCGGAAAAATATCGCAAAATAAAATATTGGCTGAGTGAATTGAAAAATATTTTGCAGGTGTGGGCAGCGAATCAAACGAGGTCATCGCATTGGCGGCCATTATAGTGACAAAGCGGAAACATTACGGCTGGTGAAACTGAGAAGTAAGCGGTAGCCAAAATAGTGATCCGAGATTGTCACAAATTTTTAACGAGGCGCAAAAGGTTAAATCTTGAAATTCTCGAATTCCCTGTGAAAAGATTTTAAACCTGAAAAAATAAATGATGTAATCAGTTAAATTAAAGGAAAAAGTCGAAAAGAAATGATATCACCAGAAATATGGCTGATTCATTGGTTAAACCAAGGGAAGGAAGTAAGTCCGCCTCAAAATGCGAAGGCGTGAGTGATTTCATTGGCTAAAGATTTGATTTGCATGGACACTCCGCGTCCGTCATGCCTCCCCCAAGCGAATTTGGGACACGCATAAAAACAGAGCCCAAGACGGCCAAAATCAGTTGGAGCTGAGTTTTCAGTTGGAGTTGGATCGGGACCAGTCGAGATGCAACGATAAGGGAGAGATGGTTCCCAGCCGGGGAAAAGTCGGGAGAGATGGTTCCCGACCGTAGAGATAGAGACGGTCGCCTCCGATAGAGTTCCTGACTGAAGATGTATAAAGACGGAGATAATTGCCACGACGTTGGGTGCCAACCATAGAGAAACCTGTTGTTAACCGACCGAAAAGAGTTAAAGTCAAAATGACAAACCAACTAGTTGTTGCGCTCAGCTAAGACAGATAAGACGAATTACCGGCGCCATCCACCACACTCAGAAACTAACCTTCGGCAGTTTCCGTAAAGCTTCAGTGAAAAGCTCGAATAAGACATTTTGAATCGTCACAAACTTGAAAATTCCGAATGGAGTGAACAGACATTACCAACCAAAAGCTTGAATTAATGTTAAGAAGACAAACACTACTCTTAGACGAAACTTTCGCTCCGTTGTAGAGATCAGATATTGACAACTATTATATTCTATTTCTTTTTGTTTTTTTTTTTTTTTGTTTGTATATAAAGGCTTTTTCCGCAACTTATTCAGGCGTCATTCAATTTACTTTTGGTGCCGTTTTCATTAACCCAATTGTGCACGCGTGTCCGGTCTGATTAACTCGGTAAAGAGGCAGCTAGTAAAATTTCAGCGTGATTTCCTCGCGATCAAAATTCACAGTGTGGGAGAGGAAGAACACAGTTGTAATAGACGACTTGAAGACCAGCTAAGCGGCCGGAAATCGTCGTCACGTATTGGTGCCGTTCCGTTTGAGCGGGCGAAGATCGACGTCACAGGTGTAACAGGAAACTGAAATGACCAAGGCGAAAAATTGGTCTAATTGTGTATAGCGAATGACCAAGTAATAACCAACACCTGCTTTCAAGAACATCCAAGACGATTATGGACATGGAAAATTCCAGGAATCGACACGAAAAATCAAATTGACTATAAATACAGCAAATTCTGGTATACAGTTGTTCATTATTCAACTTGTACAGCGAAACTATTCCGAGGATTCTTGAAGTTATGCCAGGATTCACAGCTGTCACAATCTGAACAACATAAGATACACAGATGATACAGTGCTGATAGCTGACACGGAAAGAAAACTACAAGACCTCCTGAAAAAGGTAGATGAAGAAAATCGAAAGAAAGAACTATAAATAAACTACAAGAAAACTGAATGTGTAGTCATCAGCAAACGAGGAAGCCCAAAATGCCAAGTGTTCTAACGGAAGACGGAAAGTGCGACACTGAGACCCGAAGACCCGAAGACGAATTGGAATGGCCAAGGACGTATTCCAGAATCTGAGTAGAGTATTAAAGGAAACTTTGGCTAGAAACAAAGAAGAGAGTACTGGATTGCTGTGTAATGTATATTTTTCAATATGTTAGTGAATGCTGGACAATATCAAAGATGAAGAAAAAACTTGAAGCAGCTGAAATGTGGTTATACAGAAAAACATAGATTGAGCATGTGGGCAATGATGAGGTTTTAGAAAGGATGGAAACGAAAAGGAAATTAATACTGATCATCTGGAAAAGTCAGCTAAAGTTCTTGGGACATGTGATGAGGAAGGAAGGTTGAGAGAATCTGATACTCACAGGTCAGATAGAGGGAAAGAGAGACAGGAGAAAGTAGCGGATAGCATATTTGAAGTGCCTGAGCAGATGAACAGCAGAGCAGGGTTTGGGTGAGGTAACAGAAGAAAGTGTGCTAAGAGCCACCAGGGAGAAGTGGAAGGCCATGACTGCCTACGTCCTGAAGGGACATGGCACATAGAAGAAGTTTTGATGTTTATTGCAAAACTTATCCAAGCGCCGACTGTGGAAGTGATCAGCTCCCGGTTATATGAAAAGTAAGGATGAAACTTCGGAGATTGAAGAAGACTAGTACAACACACAGACTGCAATACAACTCATGAATAACCTCACTGTACAGGAAACATACACGGACAGTATGTGAATAAATACGAAATAGGACGCAATAGAGGAAACGTTAGTGACATCAGCAAACGACATCGACTCCAAAAGAAAACAGAGTCACACGAAAAAATGAATGAGATTCTCGACATGATGCAAAAGAGACTGAAAACAACGCCAAGGCATGGAACGGAATACAGAAAACTACACAAAGAAATAAGGAGCAAATGCAGACAGGCTAAAGAGGAATGGCTCAAAAACACATATGCAGAAATAAAGAGATTGAGCATGGTTAATAAAAAAGATATGCATAGAAACAATAAGAGAACAGGACAAAAGACATTTACATCAACAGGTGGTATAGAATCTAACGATGGAACGATCATATTGAAGAAAGAGAAAATGCCTCAGCGATAACAAGATGGAGAAACCGACAATACACCCAGAAATACCCATGGACCGGAAATATTAAATTATTAAAAGTGGAAGCTGTACTGGCCAAACTAAATAGCAACAAAGCAGCAAGACCAGACGGTATTATAATAGAGAAGCTGACAGCTTTAGACAATTTCGGCCGGACAAAATTACAGAAATAATAAATACAACCTACAACAGTGATGGTATACGATGACTCAAGCCTATCCATTTTCGTAGCGCTGTCTAAGAAGCCAGACGCAAAAGAAATACGAAATTAACCGAACAATCAGCTTAATGAGTCACATACCAAAGCTCATCATCTGAATTCTAATGAATAGAACGCACAGTAGAAACAGGCCAGAGATAGGACAAGAACAGTGCGGTTTCGTCAATAACACTGGAACAAGGAACGCGATATTTATGCTTAGAGAGGACAATACAGATGCAGAAAGACGTGTACCTGTTTTAGTTTATTTGTTTCAAGGGTTAACGACCTATCAATCCTTATGGGATCATTTAAGGTCATAACCAATGAATTTGGGTAAGGTTATTTTATTTTTACAACATTTTTCTTTTCGAGTATCAAGATTAATTGGGATTTGTTTTTTAAGGGCAGGGTCACCAAGTCCTCTTGTTATTTAACCCATAACTGGAGGGAAGGGACGGATTAATACCTTTCCCAAGGGTACCAGTGCTTAAGGGTATTCAACTGGAATTCGAACTCGGCTCACCGATTTCTCTTTCCGAGCCGATATCCACTGCACCACAACGCACATCTGTCATTAAACGCTTACAGCATCTGGTATTCCCAAGCGGTCACCCATCTAAGTATTGACCAGGTTCAACGTTGCTTAACTTCGGTGATCGAGCTAGAACCGATGTATTCAACGTGATATGGCCGTAAGCCAATAAACGCTTACAGCACATGGTATTACCAAGTGGTCACCCATCTAAGTACTGACCAGGCTCAATGTTGCTTAACTTCGGTGATCGAGCGAGAACGGGTGCATTCAACGTGATATGGCCGTAAGCCCATGTGTACCTGTGTTTCATAGACTACGCAAAGGCATTCAACAAAGTACGCCACAAAGTTTTGATAGAAATAGTCGACAACCTCGACTTATTCGCAAAAGACCTTAGAGTAATCAAGAACTTCTACTGATAGCAAACTGCCTGCATACATAAAACAAATTCAAATATACAAATATAGCAAGGGGTGTAAGACAAGTATGTGCGGGTTTGAGTTCAAGTTTTGTTTAACGGCATTTCAACCTCTGTGAGTTATTTAATACCCCAAAAGTTAGGTTTTAAGGTATTTTTTTAATGTTCAGTTATAGTGAGAAGGATGTCTGTTGTGGTGCAATGGATATCGACACGGCATCACAAATCGGGGAGTCGAGTTCGAATTTCAGTTGGATTCCTTACATTCAAATACCCTTGGGAAAGGTATTAATCCGTCTCTTTCTTCCAGTTATGGGTTAAATAATAGGACAGATTGGATTCTATAGCCTTGGTCGGCAACCAGTCTAATGCAGAAAGCAATGGCAACCTACTGCGGAATATATCTTCTGCCCAGTCTTTCGAGACATGATAACTGACTGACTATAGTGAGAAGGTTGATATAGTCAGATTTTTATGGAAAAACTTTTTTATTTTAGAAAACTGAAGATGTCTTCTAGGTTTGTATTCAAAAATGTATTGCTAGTAATCATTTTTCCTTCAGAAATTTATTTGGTAATATTTTTTTTCCTTCAAAAATGTATTGCTAGTAATCATTTTTCCTTCAGAAATTTATTATGGTAATATTTTTTCCTTCAAAAATGTGTAATGGTAATAATTTTTTCCTTAAAAAATGTGTTGTTGGTAATATTTTTCCTTCAAAAATGTCTATTTTTATTTATAAAAGTCTATAAAATATATGTATATATTTCCAAAAAAGTCTATTTTTATACTTTCATAGTGTTTTGAACCCAGTTTGTGTGTTAATTGTTTGCCCATAGCTGGGACCCTAACAGGTACTACCACTCCAGGGTGGACCTGGGAACAACAGCAGTCAAGATGTGGTTCGATGCTCCTCACAACCTTTCAATCAGAGGCCTTGTAGCCGAATGCAGTTTACAAGTATGTGCCTTTTAATCAGATTTATTCAACCTATACAGAGAGGCAATTCTGAGAGCTCTAGAAGTCGTGTCATTGGCGGATACAATCTGTACATTATATGAGACGCAGATGATACAATGCTGATAGCAAACACGGAAAGGACACTACAAATCCGCCTACAGAAGGTAGCTGCAGAAAACTGAAAAGCGTCAAAAGCCATTATTCAAAAGAGGATTCCAAAATACCAATTACAAGCCGGGGAAACTAAAGTCTAACAAGTACAAAAATTTAAATACCTGGCAAGTGTTCTAAAAAAGAATTGGAAGTGCGACACTGAGATCTGAAGGCGTTTTTGGGACATGTAATGAAAAGGATGTGTGTTGTGGTGCAGTGGATATCGACTCGGAAGGACAAATCCATTTGAATTTCTTGCATTATACCCTTGGGAAAGGTATCCGTCTCTTGCCTCCAGTTATGGGTTAAATAACAGGACAGATTGGGTTCTATAGCCTTGTTTGGCAACCAACCTACCGCAGAAAGCAATGGCAACCTACTGCGGGATAATCTTCTGTCCAGTCAGTCATGTCTCTTTTGAGACATGATTGCTCAAACGTGTATCCGTATGGCACTTAAATGACTGACTGAATGTAATAGTTGGAAACATACTTAAAGCTGATACTGGGCATAAAGTGGGGGGATTGGTTTTCTATTGTTATGAAGTAATTAACTGATCCCCCACTAATTACTACTTAATAATATAATCTAATACATTTTTTTCCTTTTAGCTATGTGTCAAATAACAGGACAAATTGGGTTCTATAGCTTTGGTCGGCAACCAGTCTACCGCAGAAAGCAATGTCAACCTACTGCGGGATAATCTTCTGCCCAGTCAGTCATGTCCCTTTCCAGACATGATCAACCCAAAGTCTGTATCACGTATGGCACTTAACTGAATGAGCAAGGAGAGCTTGAACGGATAGAAGGAAAGAAAGACAGGGGAAAGCAATGCGAGACATACTTGATGAGCTTGAGCAAGTGGATAACTGAACAAAGTTTGGGAAAAATACCAAGATGAAAAGTGCAATAAGGAATCGAGGTAAGTGATTGCCTACGTCCTGAAAGCACGTGACACATATAAAAGAAGAATGCAATCACAAAGTAGGACTTACATTCGGAGGTGAATAAATGACTTAATTTGGATACTGGCATGATTAGATCGGGGATACCAAAATCAAGGAGGCACAGAAATTTAAATACCTGGGAAATATTCTAACAGAGGACGGAACGTGCAACACTGAGATCCGAAGGAAACGAAAAGTGCGACATTGAGATTGGAAGAGGACGGTAAGGGCAACACTGAGATTCGAAAAGGACGGAACGTGCAACACTGAGATCCGAAGGAAACGAAAAGTGCAACATTGAGATTGGAAGAGGACGGTAAGGGCAACACTGAGATTCGAAATGGACGGAACGTGCAACACTGAGATCCGAAGGAAACGAAAAGTGCAACATTGAGATTGGAAGAGGACGGTAAGGGCAACACTGAGATTCGAAAAGGACGGAACGTGCAACACTGAGATCCGAAGGAAACGAAAAGTGCAACATTGAGATTGGAAGAGGACGGTAAGGGCAACACTGAGATTCGAATAGGATGGAAAATGCAACACTGATATTCAAAGAGGACAGAAAGTGCAACACTGATATTAAAAGAGGAAGAAAAGTGCAACACTGAGATCCGAAGGGGACGGAAAATGCAACACTGATATCCGAGAAGAGGAAAAGTGCAACACTGAGATCCGACGAGGACGGAAATTGCAAAACTGATATCCAAAGATGCCGGAAAGTGCAACACTGATGTTCGAAGAGGACGATAAGTGCAACACTGAGATACGAAGAGGAGGGAAAGTGTAACACTGAGATACGAAGAGGAGGGAAAGTGCAACACTGATATCTGAAGTGTCCGGAAAGTGTAACACTGATATTCGAAGGGAACAAAAAGTGCAACACTGAGATCAGAAGAGAACGGAAAGAGCAACACTAAGATTTGAAGACTGTCTCAGTCATTATCAAAAACCCGGTGGTATTATTGTAAACTACAGGTACAAAAATTTAAATACCTGGGTAGTGTTCTAACAGAAAACGGAAAGTGCGACATTGAGGTCCGAAGGCAAATTCATATGACACACCTAATTCATCATAACCATTTTTGAACTAAGCTTCTACACCACAATTTTAACCACTTCATGTCAGGGTCCCATAATTATAAATGGTCCTTATCCTCATAATCTTCATTTCTTACCACAGCCTCTTCCACTCAGATTAAACAACTAATTCATCATTATGCCAAAAACTGGATCAAATATTGAGAGACAGCAAAATTTCAATGGAAACAAAGAAAAGGGTACGCGACTGTTACGTGATATCTGCCATTAAATATGACAGCGAACGCTGGACAATTTCGTCAAAGATGAAAGGACACGAAGAAACAGAAATCTTGTTCGACAGAAGGATACTGAGGATGCCATGAACAGAAGATTTGAGCAACGACGAGGTTTTAGAGGGAATTAAAACGAAAGGGAAAATTATAAGAGGCCTGAGTGAATCTGATACTCACAGGGCTGATGGAGGGAAAGAAAAACAGGGGAAAATAACGTGTGACACATTTGATGGTATTAAGCGAGGGGTGTTGGAAGAAATAAGAAGACAAAAGGTATTAAGAACTAAAAGAAACAGATAGATGTCGAGAGCCATGATTTACTAAGAGCTTCAAAATGAAAAGAAATTGTGGAGAGCCATGATCGCCAACACAGTGAAGGGATATGGCTCATAGAAGAAGAAGGATGCAGTCGTACAAATGGACGGTGGAAATATTTTATGGGGAGATTACAAAAAGTTAAAAATTTATTAAGTGCGTTAAAAGGACAGGAAATTGTGGAGAGCCTTGATCACCAACGTACTAAATAGACACGGCACATAGAAGAAGAAGAAGAAGAAGAATGTGTTTGTGTAAATGGATGGATGGTGGAATTGGGTTTAGGGGAGATGACAGAAATACAAAATTTACTAAGAGCGTCAGAAGGACAGGAAATTGTGGAGAGCTATGATCGTCAACTGAATGGACACAGCATATAAAAGAAGAATGCAGACATCGAATTATATTCGCTTGGTGCTGTGTACTGCGAAATATGGAGCAGTCAGTCATTTTTTAAATCATTTTCCTTTTTTTTTTTTGTGGAGAGAGAAAGATAAATTCGAAATGAAGCAGAGAATTGCGGATGGTTTCGATGGTGTTTTATCGAGACGAAAATTTGCTGAAGAACCAAAAATGGATATTATCGATCCGAGACACGGATAACCGGGCCAAATTCTAAACGCCATAGTTGATATCGACACTGTTGTCGCTGTCTACAATTTCGAGTTTGCCCATATTTGGAAAGGCTCAGGCTTTCTTTATAGCGAAAACGAGGCTGAAAGAAACGTTTCAATTCCGCACCGGCCATACACACACACACACAGACACACACGCATAAAACGCGCACGCACGCACACACACACACACACACACACACACACACACACACAGAGTCACACGCAAGTAGATTTGTAAAATGGCATTTAACATTTACATAAACATGCAGACTCAATCAGACAGCCATCCTCTCATTAATAGTAAAGAACTTTGTGCAATTATTGTTTGTATGTATGTATTTATATAAACATACATATATTGTTTTAAATAATAATTTCACCCCAGGCAAGGCAGTTTTACTGTCACTGGTGTGCAGGGAGTCACATAGGAAGAGAGTGATGAGAAAGAGGAACAAGTTATAAAGTGGGGAAACACACCTCTCCCTCAAATAATGGACTCTTCCTTCTATATTAATAAGAGTGAACAGGAAGTTCATTGGAAGTTTATAGGAGTTCTTTAGAGTTCTATTAGAGTTCAGTAGAACTACTAGGCAGTTGATATTAGTCGGCAGTTAGCCGAATACTAAGGAGTCAGCTTTCATTGGAAGGTTACCAAGTTCCTAACATTTTGGGTGCGTTAAGTCGATTAGCAACCGACATGGCACGATTATAATCTTCAGTGCGAAAACTACTCCACAACAGTAACCGACTTTCTCGTCTATATCTGATAATCTGTTACTCCAATTTGTGTTGGCTATTTATTTGGGCCTCCGTTTTCGTCACTTTCCTCAGTTGCGATTACTACCAATGACCTACATGTTTAGAGTTACATTCTCTAGCATGTCTGAGTGTCTTCGAAATAGAGTCCTCGTGGACAGATAATGTAAGACGTGCTGGGAATACATATGAACCTATCAGATTCCATCTCTTCGAAATATTACCTCATCTGTAAACAGGACCCCAGAGGCAAACAACGGATGGACTCTCCCTCCTATCTTAATAAGAGTTAACAGGAAGTACTTGGGAAGTTCATGGGAGTTCTTTAGACTTCTATTGGAGTTCAGTAGAACTACTAGGGAGTTGATATTAGTCGGCAGTTAGCCAAATACTAAGGAGTCAGCTTTCAGTGGAAGCTTAACAAGTTACTAACATTTTGGGTACGTTAAGTCGATTAGCAACCGACATAGTAGGATTATAACCATTATTGCGAAAACTACTCCACAACATAAAGGGTGTCAGAAAATTGGTAAGAGAAGGATGAGAACACTGGCGTGAAGAGAGCTGATGAAAGGAGAGTGGACGGGGAAAAGAACGTGATAAAATGTTGTCAGGGAAAGGATGCGAGTCATGTAGATAAGAGATGGGGATTGACATTGCATTTACATTCTTAGATATTGTAGTTGGCTGGGAAGAAGATATACGGAAGGGAGTTCTACAGACGGAAAGCGCGAGAAAAGAAGCTAATAGAATAGAAGTTACGGATACATTTGATTAGTTTCAATGTAAAAGGATGGGACCTAATTGCTAGTCTAGTAGCTCGAGTAAATTCATGCAGAGGGGGCGAAAGGCGTGAAAGTATTTGTAGAAGAGACAGAAAGGAGCCACATTATGTCGGTCAGAAAGTGACTGGAACTGAGCTGCCAGGTCGGGATCAATTACATTGCAGATTGTTCGTAGGATTTTGTCAAGAATCTCGAGATGAATGGCAGGGGCAACCGACCAGATGTGACAGCAGTACTCAATGCACGGGATAGTAGATTTATATGCAGTATAAAAGTTTCTTCCTGGGAAAACAAAGCGTCAGAGCGAAGAAGCTGTCGCCTGCCTGGTCCTAATCTGAAACGAATCTGGCTTGAACACCAGCATCAACCGTGCGAAGATATTAAAGAAAGGTGGCTTTTATTGTGAGGAGCGTACTGCACCTCACAACAAAAGCCTTACCTACCAAAGAGGCTTTATCGCAACGAATAAAGCAGTAGATTGACCTTATATTTAAATTCTTTGAGATTGTAGCTGTCAGGGAAGCAAGTATACGGAAGGAAAGTTCTACAGTCGGGAAGTGCGAGAAAAGAAGCTTTAGAGTAGAAGTTGCCGTTGCATTTTATTGTGAAAAGTGGGACCTACTTCCTAGTCTAGTAACTCGAGCAAAGTCATGCAAAGGGGGCATCGGTGAGCTAAGCTCATCGGAGCAAAAGCCGTGAAAGTATTTGTGGAAGAGACAGTGAAGCTACATTACGTCAGTGAGAAAGTGACTAAAGCTGAGCTACCAGGTCGATTAGTCGAGAATGAGCTCATGCAAAGCTCAGTGCCTCAGAAAAATAAAGAATTTCGTCCCTAAGAAAAGCTGGTTCAGCACTATAAGTATTACGAGATTTAAACTTAAAGACAAACCGAACAGTGTTCCGAGGGATGACATAATTTGGGGGAGAAAAATTCAACAACTTAATTTTATGAATGTAACACCCCACTGGACCGTCCGAACAATTTTCTCCGGCGGCCGTTCTCCACGCTGTGATGTTTGCCAGGAGTTTGTTGAAAATGTCGGCCGAAAAGCTAGGGGTACAAGATTGAACTATAAGGAACACACTTCCACAACTTGGATGAGTTGAAAAGGATGCTTTATTCGTTTAGAGTTAGCCTTTTCGGTTGGGGCAGGCGAATGTGACAGACAGCTTTAACTCTAATTAATGGAGATCAACAAATCCGAACTGAACGAAACAAGACGAACGGAGATCCTTACTTCAAGCTCGCACCCGGCTGAACTCCTTTCACTTTCTGACTGAAACACTTAACTAACTTCTATTTATTTAAATGAAAATCCGGAAATCCGGAAATGCTTTAGACCACCAGTGACAAACATTGGCGACTGTAAGTCTGAAATTTCAGTTATCTTTTTTTTTTATCTTAATAAAGCTTCCGCCGGAAAATTCTTAATGTGTGGTCAAGATACAGTAAAGGACAGCCTTTGACCGGGTCATTCGAAAACCTACCTGCTGAACTTTATCACTGAGTCAAATATTTACCGGAAGAGTGGTAGGATTTAAAACAGTAATCGGATACCGTTGTCTCTTCCACAATTTTCCTCATAAAAGAAAAAGCGTTCACCCATTTATTCTTCTTCTTTTTCACTTTTGTTAAATATGTTTTTAAACTATTTTCTATTCTAATCTATTTTCTATTTCAATCTATTATAATAAAATACATATATGCCTAGTTATCGTGTCACATGAAAAAAAAAAGGACCGTATTTTGACTCTGAACAGAATTATTGAGAGTCTTCGTAAAATTGTGTCCGGAAATATTTAAATTCCATCACTGATAATGATTTTCCTTATCAGCTACCAGGTTTTAATTTTCCGACAATTATTACTGAAGAAGTGTCCATCAAAAGGTAGCTTAAATTTTAGTATATAGTTTTATTAATAAATTATGATCCCTTTTCTTAAAGTTATTGTCATCCGCAGACATTTGTTTCGCCGTATCAGTACGGTTAGACTCCGATTGCTTTTTTACCCGGGATTGAAACCCGACCGAAATGGCGTCAGTCGGCGACTCTACCCCCGGGCTATGGGCGTTCGGTGGAAGTAGGCAGTTATCATTATACGCGCCCAATAGCTAAAGCGCTCTAATTCATTTCACTGAATGAGCGATGCGTACACACACACACACACACACACACACACACACACACACATATATATATATATATTACGAAATTTAACGAAATGGATTAACTCCGACATATTTTTAATTTATTTGTTTAAAGACTATTTATAGATATTTTGTTTTCCTAATTAAACAGTATATATATATATATATATATATATATATATATATATATATATATACATACACCGGCCTTAATCAGTTAATCAGTTAGGACACGAAACAAGAGCAGATTTTAATATAACGAAAAATCAAGAAATTGGGAGTAGGCTTAATCTGAGCTTTGTCTAAATGGCAAATCATTCATGGTCAAGTTGTCTAAGTCTCGTCAGACCAATTTCAGTTTCGAATCCTGCCAGAGAACGCATATATCCCTGACAAGATTTCTCGATTATTCAGGCCGGTATGATGGACTCTCCCGTCGATCTCGACGTATGAGGTTCCGACAACTCTGACTTCATCCATGCTTCAGCCTCTGATGACATCTAAGTCCAGCAAGGGACTTACAAATCAATCCACACAGAGTGCAAGTGTGCTGGTTATGGGATGCACTTGCAGGTACCAATACAGCCCGCTTGACTCTCTCTCGTTTCTGACTCATATGATTCAGACTGTCAGATTTGAAACGCTGAAGACCATCAAAACAACATGCCTTCCACTCCATTCGATCAGAGACTCTGCTCTCAAGAATGTTGTGAGGCAGATTGAGAGAAATCAAATTACTCCTGATCTTATCCTTGTACCTCAGTAAAGGCCGTCCAACATTTCTCCTACCGCTCTCCAATTGACTGTACATCATGATTTTTGGTATCCTTTCCTCGGTCATCCTCAATACGTGTCCAGTCCAACGTAGTTGGAACTGAATGAGGAATGGCTCTATTCCAGAAATATTACATTTTCTGAAGAGGTCAACGTTGGGCATCTTGTCTCGAATGCTAAGACCACAGATTGACCGCAAACAGTGTTTGTGAAATACATCCAGCTGACGGATGTGAAGTCTATAAGGAGTCCAAGACTCAGAGCCATACAGGAGGATGGAGAGAATAACAGCTCGATAAACCACAATTTTCGTATCCAATCGGATATATATATATATATATATATATATATATATATATTTTATATATATATATATAAAATTTTTTTTGTATTTTTATATATATATATATATATATATATATATATATATATATATATATATATATATTTGAAAACATTTTAGATACTCTACAATTTCATGTGTAATACGTATTTCGCCGCTGACATTACAAATGTCTCTTCTCAATATGGACACGTGAGCGTCTGTGTGTAATGATTTTCTGGAATATTTTGAAGATTAGCTGTTGTATCATTTGGGTCTGACAAACGGCGAAATACGTATTACCCATGAAATTTTAGAATATCTAAAAAATTTTTCTAAATTATATTCAGTTAAGTGCCATACGTGAAACACGCTTAGGCGATCATGTCTCGAAAGAAACATGACTGACTGGGCAGAAGATTATCCCGCAGTAGGTTGGCATTGCTTTCTGCGGTAGACTGGTTGCCAGCCAAGGCTATAGAACCTAATCTGTCCTGTTATTTTACCCATAGCTGGAAGGAAGAGACGGATTAATACCTTTCCTAAGGGTATTTGCGCGTAAGTGAATGCAATGAATTCATTAGGTTTATTTGTTCATATATAAATTTAATTACACTATAATATTTATTTGACTCCTCTTGCAATAATAACAGAAATGACATGATCAATTTTAATATTGAAATAACATTTTGCGGTTTGCTTTGTTGTTCTTCTATGTCCATTTTTTGAAGGTTTGAAATCAAAATTTCAAAAATATTCACATCAGTTACAAAGTTAGGAATCTTATACTCCCCTATTCTGTGAATTTCCACATCATTACAGAACACGTGTGCTGCAAAATCGGAATCAATTACAATAGACAGGGTCATTTTAGGATATGGAGACTGGATGATATGACAAATAAGTTTATCCTGTTTCCTAATAATGGTCCAATCATTTCTGTCGATAAATTTTAATTTATCTTCCATATCATTAATGTTATGGAACATTTTTTGTTTTTTGTATGCTAGGTCATCTGCAATACTTTGATCTAAAGCTCTTTTCAGATTAAAATTTTCCCTTTGATTTTTCTTGGAGTTTGGTGATTTTCTAAAGGAGGTCGATGAAGATAAATAGGAGGGACAGTTTGGAAGAATCCTAGGTATAGCACCATCATAAAGATATGGTCTTTCAAGTTTAACTGTAATAGTTTTACCCGTTTTTTTATCAAATGCTGACAATTCTCTTTTTATGTCTTCAGGTCGAAAATGAAGTTCACGTACTTGAAAAATATTTTCAAAAGAAACCACAACATATTTTAAATCTTAATTGTTAAACGAATGAATGAATCGCTAAGAATAAAAAAATAGTCATCGGGGTTAAGTAGAATAAAGAAATATGCCTATCAAAAACTCATGCATTAATTTTTCGTTTTTTTTGTTTTTGTTTTTGTTATTGCATATCAACTATTTTAGGTCCTTTAATGCCGAATTGTCAATACACAGTTTTTGAATAACATTGGCAGTGAAAGCATTATATAATCCATAGCTGAAGGGAATATGAGAATTATTTATACCTTTTCCAAGGATACTAGTCCAAATGTGAACGTTAAACGGAAAGACTGGAATTCGAAATTTCGTATTACGATTCCAAAGTCCGCCTATTCACTGAATCAAGTGAATTTCCCTATTTTAATTTAAGTTAAAATATATATTCATTTATTAGAAAAACAATATTTAATGAATAGAATCAGCAAAAAATGCTTTAGTAGTAATTTTTTTATACATTTTATTGCCAGTTTTATGTTACAGCGGATAAAAAGAATTATGAATCGAACGAATTAATGATAGGATAGCTAAATCTGAAATAGATTTTTAAAAAGTCTTGAGAACTTTTAATCCAATAGATTTATTAAGAATATCAAATGTCTTTAGGGAAATTCTGCTAAAAAATAACGGAGTTCGAATTTTAAAATAAAATTTTGACATATTTTGAATCCATTGTTTAATCCTACTGGATGAAATAAAGATATTTTTTTTACCTTTCAAAAAAGATACACTTAAAAAATTCTAGGATATTTGGTAATTAAATTACATTTTTAAAATATTTTAATAGTAAAAAAATGAAAAAGAAAGTAAAAATTAATGTTTGTATTTCAATTTCATTTATGATGTTAAACTGTTGATAAAAAAAATCATGTTTTTGCAAAACTCTTTTTTGGTTAATGTTTTAATTTTTAAGGATTAAAAACCCTAAACCAACTATAAAAGAATTCTTCAGTTAAAATTCTAATTTTTTATTTCCAATTTTTTTCTCTGGATTAATATCGATAGTTAACTTTCAAATTATCAAAAATAGGAAAAAAATGTTTGGAAAATATATTTTGAGGGTGTTCCATTTTGTGCTAAATATTTTCTAAAAATTAAATATTTTAAAAGTTAGGTTTTAAAATTCAAGTGTGGTGTGATTTAGGCCTTTATGTTTCAAATAAATTCAAAACTTAGTCAGAAATAATAGGTTTAAACAAAGTTTAAATCTTCATTTTCTAGTTTAAGTTTTCGGTAATAGTGACTTGTTTGACTTTTGTTTTTTTGTAACATAATTTCACGGAGTTTTCAAATAGAAAACCTTAAAAATAAAACAAATTCTTTTAAAATTGACTATAAGATAAATTTTGTAGTTTTTGTTAATACAAAAAAAAAGAATAAAAATAATTTAATTCAGGAATATTTTTTCATGTTTAAAAATGATTCATAAAGTTGCAAGAAGTATAGAAAAGTTTTTACTTTCGTTTTCTAAGAATTTTTAAACATTTTATTGAAAAGAAAACACTATTTTCTGAAATAAAATATCAATAAACTATTAATTCAAATACTTTTAGAAAATATAATGATTTTAATGTTTAACAACTTTTTTCGGCTTCAGTTTAAATTTTAAAACATTTCGAAAAAAACTTACGAACGAATAGCCGTATTTATTTTTTTTTTCAGATATTTTTTATTTCAATTGTATTCAAAGAAATAAAAATAATATCTTAATTTATTGTATTAATTTAAAAGATATAAACAAAGTGCTTTCTTTCTTCTTGTGCTACGGCAAAACTAATTTTTTAGCAAATTTTGATTTTAGCGACTGTTGAAATAAATGGTGATAAAATTTTAACTACTTACTTTGCTAAATAGACTTGGGGTAAAATTCTCCCTTTTAATGGCATGTTTCCATTCATCAAATAAATGTTTATTTTTTGGAAACTAAAAACAATGAACTTTCGGTCCATTTTTATAATTCCCTTTACATTGTGGTACCACACAAGAAAGAAGGCATATTTGGTTCTGAAAATAAGTCAACGCTAACGGACTCCGTATAAAACAGAACTCTACTAAGTGTGACGTCAGCACGTCAACTTTAATCATAGGATAGGCCTTGGTTAATATAGCGACGGCCTCGAGAAAGCACAGGTAGACTTTAATTACCATGGCTGGCTCATGCCGTCGGAACAATGGCTGCCTGATACAGATAGACCATATTAGCAATCTCTTGGGTGAAATTAGTTTGAAAAAGTTTCTCTTGTTTTCTGCTCTGTTCTTTAGAATATTAAACCTTTTATCTTCCGTTGTAGAAGATGACTTCCTGTTTCGTCTTTGAGCATATAAATTTTAATTTTCTTTTTTAAACATGGAATCTTTTCTCCTTCGTTATGCAAAATATCAGTCATTTTAATTCCGTTGTTTAAAAGATGAAATCTTTTGTTTCCATTATAAAAAATATCAGTCATTTTAATTCTGTTGTTTAAAAGATGAAATCTTTTGTTTCCTTTATAAAAAATGTCAGCCATTTTAATTCCGTTGTTTAGAAGATGAAATCTTTTCTTTTACATTATAAAAAATATCAGCCATTTTAATTCCGTTGTTTAGAAGATGAAATCCTTTCTTTTACATTATAAAAAAATATCCGTCATTTTGATTCTGTTGTTTAAAAGATGAAATCTTTTGTTTCCTTTATAAATAATGTCAGCCATTTTAATTCCGTTGTTTAGAAGATGAAATCTTTTCTTTTACATTATAAAAAATATCAGCCATTTTAATTCCGTTGTTTAGAAGATGAAATCTTTTCTTTTACATTATAAAAAATATCAGCCATTTTAATTCCGTTGTTTAGAAGATGAAATCTTTTCTTTTACATTATAAAAAATATCAGCCATTTTAATTCCGTTGTTTAGAAGATGAAATCTTTTCTTTTACATTATAAAAAATATCAGCCATTTTAATTCCGTTGTTTAGAAGATGAAATCTTTTCTTTTACATTATAAAAAATATCAGCCATTTTAATTCCGTTGTTTAGAAGATGAAATCTTTTCTTTTACATTATAAATAATGTCAGCCATTTTAATTCCGTTGTTTAGAAGATGAAATCCTTTCTTTTACATTATAAAAATTATCAGTCATTTTAATTCCGTTGTTTAGAAGATGAAATATTTTTTTTTTACATTATAAACAATATCAGCCATTTTCATTCTCGGAACGAGAAATCGGGAAGCCGAGTTCGAATTCCAGATGAATTCATTGCCTTCACTTACGCGCAAATACCCTTAGGAAAGGTATTAATCCGTCTCTTCCTTCCAGCTATGGGCAAAATAACAGGACAGATTGGGTTCTATAGCCTTGGTCGGCAACCAGTCTACCGCAGAAACCAATGGCAACCTACTGCGGGATAATCTTCTGCCCAGTCAGTCATGTTTCTTTCGAGATATGATCGCCTAAGCGTGTATCACGTATGGCACTTAACTGACTGAATCTATTCTCTTCTGGTATGGAAAATATCAGTCAATTTATTTCCGTTAGTTTGACTATGAAGTCTCTGCCTTTCCTATGCATAAAATATCAACTAATTTCTATTCAAATTCTGAGCGTTCTCATTCCTGTTTGAGGAACCTGTACTTAATTTGTCATGGCTTCAAAGGTGTAGCCGTACTTAGCCAACTGAGGGTTGGTGAAGATATTTAAACCATAGATGGTGGTATCCTCCTCCTAAAAGGCTATTAAACAAGGTTATATGACCCAGTATGTTCTGCTATTTTCCGCACCACCAGCTATCTCTTTTCTTTTATGTGCCGTGTCTCTTCTTGACGTAGATGATTATGGCCCTCGACATCTTCCGGTATCTTGTAGTTCTTAATATATGTTATCTTCTTATTTCTCTCAAACTCTGCTCTACAATCCATTTGCTTAATCCCATCAAGTACGTCATGCGCTATTTTCCCTTGTCTTTCTTTTTATCTATCCTCCCTGTCAGCATTAGGTTTTCCAAGCCGTCTTTCCTCATTACGTGTTCTAGAAACGTTAACTCTCGCTTCTTGATGTTAAGTATAATTCTTCTTTTTGTTTTAATTGTCTCCAAAACCTCAACGTTGCTGACATGTTTGGTCTATGGTATTCTCAGTATCCTTCTGTAGAACCGCATTTCTGTTGCTTCAAATACTTTTTTTTATCTTCAAAGAAATTGTACATCATTCGCTGCCATATAGGAGGACAGTACAGTACTCTTTTCTTTGTTTCCAACGAAATTTTCCTGTTTCTCGATACTCTGCTTAGCTTTAGCATCCTTGGGCATGCCAATGCACCTTCAGATATCAGCGTCGCGTTTTCCGTCCTCTGTAAAAACTCTTTCGAGGTATTTGAATTTATGTAACTGTTTGCTTTTAGTCTTCCCGATCTATAGTTGGCATTTTTGATTTCCTAAAAGCTAAATTCGTAGCTTTCTGAATATTTACACGTATGCGAATGTAACGAAGTCGACTCGCTGTTGGCATGGCAAAAGACACTTTCCAAAAGCTAAGTAAAGTATTAAGAGACAGGAAAATTTCGCTAGAAACAAAAAAAAAAAAAAAAAGAAAAAGAAAAAAAAGAGTGGTGTATTCCTATGTGATGTCAGTTCTTCAATATGGCAGTGAATGCTGGACAATATCATCAAAGATGAAGGAAAAACTTGAAGCAACTGCAATGTGGTTCTACAGAAGGATGCTGCGGATATCATGGATCGAGCATGCGAGCAATGATGAGGTGTTGGAAAGGATGGCAACGAAAAGGAAATTAATACTGAGCATCAGGAAGAGACAACTAAAGTCTCTGGGACATGCAATGAGGATGGAGGGCTTGGAGAACCTTATACTAACAGGCCGCATACAGGGGAAAAGACACAGGGGTAAGCAGCGGATAACATATTTGATGGGCCTGAGCAGATGGATGTCAGAACGGGGGTTGGGTGTTGTAAAAGAAGAAAGCGTGCTAAAAGTCACCAGGTATAGAGAGACGTGGAAAGCCATGATCGCCTACATCCTGAAGGGACAGGGCACATAGAAGAAGATATATGCCAACTGTTTATAAAAAAATTATAATGTGGATATAAAGTGGAGGATCAAATCTATATTATAATCAATATATAAACTGATCCCTTATTTTGTGGCCATGCTAGTTTCTATAAATTTATATTCTAGATTTAAGGGCTTGAGCTTGGATGACGGAACGAGGGCTGCATGGTATAACAGGAGAAGGCGTGCTAAGAGCCACCAGGGATAGGGAGACGTGGAAAGCCATGATCGCCTACGTCCTGAAGGGACAGGGCACATAGAAGAAGAAGATATATGCCAACTGTTTATAAAAAATCATAATGTGGATATAAAGTGGAGGATCAAATCTATATTATAATCAATATATAAACTGATCCCTCGTTTTGTGGCCATGCTAGTTTCTATAGATTTATATTCTAGATTTAAGGGCTTGAGCTTGGATGACGGAACGAGGGTTGCATGGTGTAACAGGAGAAGGCGTGCTAAGAGCCACCAGGGATAGGGAGACGTGGAAAGCCATGATTGCCTACGTCCTGAAGGGACAGGGCACATAGAAGAAGATTGTTCAATCCTAGACGCTCGCTGTGCCTCACATTTCTATATCACAGAATAAAACATCAAACCATTTTCCATTCCATTCTTCAATTGACAAATGGAAACATTATCGGTTTTTCCAATATCTTCATTCAATTACTTTTAATTACACCCAATTCTTTGACGACGATTATCCACATTCAAATGTCATGTAATTTGCGTTAGCGAAGACACAACGACGTTTTTTTTATTCCTTCGAACAAGTTAATTTATTCATTCCGTGGCCATATTTTTTAAAAAATCTTTTGTCAATATCAAAAGGCTATAAATAAGAGAATTAGATTTCAAAGCACAAACAGTTCGTTATTCCCTCACCGTGGGAAATATCAATGAATTCTATCTTGAAATTTGTTACCATATTTTTTAAAATTTCATTCATTTTCAAAATTTGCGTTCAAAATCATTCTTCCTTTTCTTAATTCATATAAGCAATTGTACTTCGTTGAAACACCGGTTACCGCACGATTATCGAGGTTAAGCAACGTTGAACCTAGTCAGTACCTAGATGGGTGATCGTCTGGGTGTATCAAATGCTGTAAGCTTGCTTACAGCCACATTACGTTGAAACTACGGTCCTCGTATGCTCACCGAAGTTCAGCAATGTCTAGCCTGGGAGATGGGTGACCCTCTGAATATACCAGACGCTGTAAGCTTGGCAACATCACGTAGAAAATCCCGTTCCCGTATAATCACTGAAGTTAAGCAACGTTGAACCCAGTCAGTACCTGGATGGGTGACCGCCTGGGTATAAACGTTGCTGTAAGCTTGGATGTGCGAGTGGAAATGGCTTACGGCTACATCAAGTTGAAACATCAGTTCCCGTATGATCACCAAAGTTAAGCAACGTCGAACCTGGTCAGTACGTAGATGGATAACGCCTTGTAAATACCGAGTGCCGTAAACATGAATGTGCGTGTGGAAATGACATACGGCTACATCATGTTGAAACAACCGTTCCCGTATAATCACCGAAGTTAAGCAACGACAAGCCTAATCAGTACCTAGATGGGTGACCGCCTGGGTATAAAAGGTGCCGTAAGCTTGGATTATGCGAGTGGTGTAATGCATAATTGTTCGGAGAGCCGAGTTCAAATTCTCTTGGGTTTATTATATTCACTTAAGCGCAAATACCTTGGAAAGGCATGAATCCACCCACCTTTTTTTAATCATTTCACCCCAAGCAAGGCAGTTTTACTGCCACTTTTCCGCAGGGGGTTGCATAGGGGAAAGTGATGAGTAAGAGGGGTTAGTTATAGGGAATGTCAGGAGGAGGGTAATAGACGGATGAGAATACGGGTGTAATGGGGGTGGAGTGTATGGAGAAAAGAGTTTGAGAGAAAGGATGCGAGTTAGTGAGATAGGAGGTGTCTATTGATCTTACATTTTAAATTCCTGGAGATTGTAGCTGTCGGGAAAGCAAGTATATGGAAGGGAATTCCACAGGCGGGAAATGCGAAAAAAGAAGCTGTTAGAGTAGAAATTGCGGTTACATTTGATCGTTTTCACTGTAAAAGGGTGGGACCTAGTCGCTAGTCTAGTAGCTCGTGTAAATTCATACCTAGGGGGCACCAGTGTGCTAAGTTCATAGGAGTAGAAGCCGTGTTAGCAAGACTTGTATGAATTAAACATTATTCCCAAAATAATTTATAGAAAAGTCAGAGCTGTTGAAATAAACTAAACTAAACAACCTTTTTCTTTTTTTATGGTTATGGTTTTTGTTGTGGATTCCGGGTGAGAAACCACACAAAATAATAAAACACAAAAACAGATATGGAGATAGAAAATATAACTTATAGGGAACAAGATATACAAACTGGAACACAGGTTAGTCAATTCAGGAATACTATTAGTAGAAGTCAATATATACAGTCTTGCAGTGAAATAGTATGTCCGGGTAATGAGTCTATATCCAAACAACTCCAACTCTGCACCAACTTACTGACCCACTAAGCAACTCTTTACAACTCTACCACGGTATTTACCAACCTTCCCACGCAAGGCTAGATGTGACACAAGGTCATTTTATTGTTGGTCTGCTCGGCCATATAGCCGGGCCGAAAAATGTCTGTCTATTTTTACCGAGACGAGATTCTACCCTTCGGCGGAACCACGACTGGGTTAGTGCTCTCTGCTCGGAAGCAATATTTATTATTGATAATTTTATATTAGTTATTCCCTTAACACCGCTATTACTGAATACCCTTTTGACTCCCTCGGCAATGTTTAATTACAAAAGTTATAAAAATATGTGAATCAAGTACAATCACAATATTTATTATTTATGATTTTATATTAGTTATTCCCTTAACACCGCTATTACTGAATAACCTTTTGACTCCCTCGGCAATGTTTATTTACAAGATTATAAAAATATGTGAATCAAGTACAATGCAATATTTATTATTTATGATTTTATATTAGTTATTCCCTTAACACCGCTATTACTGAATACCCTTTTGACTCCCTCGGCAATGTTTATTTACAAGATTATAAAAATATGTGAATCAAGAACAATGCAATATTTATTATTGATAATTTTATATTAGTTATTCCCTTAACACCGCTATTACTGAATACCCTTTTGACTCCCTCGGCAATGTTTATTTACAAGATTATAAAAATATGTGAATCAAGTACAATGCAATATTTATTATTTATGATTTTATATTAGTTATTCCCTTAACACCGCTATTACTGAATACCCTTTTGACTCCTCGGCAATGTTTATTTACAAGATTATAAAAATATGTGAATCAAGTACAATGCAATATTTATTATTTATGATTTTATATTAGTTATTCCCTTAACACCGCTATTACTGAATACCCTTTTGACTCCCTCGGCAATGTTTATTTACAGATTATAAAAATATGTGAATCAAGAACAATGCAATATTTATTATTGATAATTTTATATTAGTTATTCCCTTAACACCGCTATTACTGAATACCCTTTTGACTCCCTCGGCAATGTTTATTTACAAGATTATAAAAATATGTGAATCAAGTACAGTGATATTTATTATTTATGATTTTATATTAGTTATTCCCTTAACACCGCTATTACTGAATACCCTTTTGACTCCCTCGGCAATGTTTATTTACAAGATTATAAAAATATGTGAATCCGAAGTACAATGCAATATTTGTTATTATTTATGATTTTATATTAGTTATTCCCTTAACACCGCTATTACTGAATACCCTTTTGACTCCCTCGGCAATGTTTATTTACAAGATTATAAAAATATGTGAATCAAGTACAATGCAATATTTATTATTTATGATTTTATAATGATTATTCCTTAACACCGCTATTACTGAATACCCTTTTGACTCCCTCGGCAATGTTTATTTACAAGATTATAAAAATATGTGAATCAAGTACAATGCAATATTTATTATTTATGATTTTATATTAGTTATTCCCTTAACACCGCTATTACTGAATACCCTTTTGACTCCCTCGGCAATGTTTATTTACAAGATTATAAAAATATGTGAATCAAGTACAATGCAATATTTATTATTTATGATTTTATATTAGTTATTCCCTTAACACCGCTATTACTGAATACCCTTTTTGACTCCCTCGGCAATGTTTATTTACAAGATTATAAAAATATGAATCAAGTACAATGCAATATTTATTATTGATAATTTTATATTAGTTATTCCCTTAACACCGCTATTACTGAATACCCTTTTGACTCCCTCGGCAATGTTTATTTACAATATTATAAAAATATGTGAAGTAAGTACAGGGAAATATATACTTTTTACTTTTTCTAAAAATGTATTATTTGCCAATGTCTTACATTTAACAATATTCAAAACCTGACGTTCCAATTGGTCAGTTATGGACACTTTTCATCAATTTCTACCTTTAATCGGTTAAATTAGGAACTGTATTTACCTGAACAAGAAACGTGGTATTTATGCTCAGAATGTTATCAGAAAGAGCAATACAAATGCAGAAGTTTATGTACCTGTGTTTTATAGACGACGCCAGGGTGTTTAACGGAGTACAAAACAAAGACTTGATAGAGCTGCTCGGCAACCTTAAAATATTCGAGAAACATATTAGAATGACTAATAGAATAGGGCTATTATATGTATAATTATTATTTTGTAGCAGTGTTTTACTATAGGAATGCATTGCAAATGAGGAAGAAAGGGATTGTCAGTGGTCAGGAATTAATGCAAGCATTACTGATAGAATAGGGCTATTATATGTATAATTAATATTTTGTAGCTGTCTTTTACTATAGAAATGCATTGCAAATGAGGAAGAAAGGGATTGTCAGTGGTCAGGAATTAATGCAAGCATTACTGATAGAATAAGGATTTTATATGTATAATTAATATTTGGTAGCAGTGTTTTACTATAGGAATGCATTGCAAATGAGGAAGAAAGGGATTGTCAGTGGTCAGGAATTAATGCAAGCATTACTGATAGAATAGGGCTATTATATGTATAATTATTATTTTGTAGCAGTGTTTTACTATAGGAATGCATTGCAAATGAGGAAGAAAGGGATTGTCAGTGGTCAGGAATTAATGCAAGCATTACTGATAGAATAAGGATTTTATATGTATAATTAATATTTGGTAGCAGTGTTTTACTATAGGAATGCATTGCAAATGAGGAAGAAAGGGATTGTCAGTGGTCAGGAATTAATGCAAGCATTACTGATAGAATAGGGCTATTATATGTATAATTATTATTTTGTAGCAGTGTTTTACTATAGGAATGCATTGCAAATGAGGAAGAAAGGGATTGTCAGTGGTCAGGAATTAATGCAAGCATTACTGATAGAATAGGGCTATTAAATATATAATTATTATTTATGTAGCATTGTTTTACTATAGGAATGCATTGCAAATGAGAAAGAAAGGGATTGTTAGTGGTCAGGAATTAATGCAAGCATTACTGATAGAATAGGGCTATTATATGTATAATTAATATTTTGTAGCTGTCTTTTACTATAGAAATGCATTGCAAATGAGGAAGAAAGGGGTTGTCAGTGGTCAGGAATTAATGCAAGCATTACTGATAGAATAGGGCTATTATATGTATAATTAATATTTTGTAGCTGTCTTTTACTATAGAAATGCATTGCAAATGAGGTAGAAAGGGATTTGTATAATAATGCATTGCAAATGAAAAAAAGTGTTCGTTAGTCTATAATTTATATTTGCTTTTGTGATAGAATAAATCATTGATGTAAATAATTTCAATTTTCTTCTTTATTATGAACATGCACTCAGATCTCTTTCTTTTTAATCACTGACTTCATCATCATCATTAGCGCGAATCTTTAGCTCGAACTGTTTTTTGACTTTTTCTTTTTCCTTCGCCTTTTCGCTTTCAACTTTTCTCTTCTGATTTCTTGGTTCTGGTATCTTCCGCTGTTTATTATTCTGTCAATAGCTCTTGTCTGCCAGAGAAACAGAGAATTCTTTTTTTGGAAATCTCGTTACGAAAATCCATCACCATGACGGCCGGCAAGGAACCTAATTTGGACAAGTTGTTTATCAGACAACAGACACTCCTCATATCTTGCAAACAAACCAACACTTCACGAACCTGGGAAATATAAATATTCAATGTAGGAGTCGAGGTAGAAATGACAGAGCAACTTTAAACCTTCGCGAGAAATAGAGAAGCGGCTCATGCGTTAAAACAATGTGCTGTCTTTAAAACTTAAAACTTTGAGAAGTTACTTGAAGAGTATTTTCTATGTCATGACACAAGTCCCGTAATCCAAGTGGATCAATACAGCGATAACAAGAGCGGCGTGTCTAAACCAAGAAGCCTAACACTGTCCAATCTTCTACAGATTGGTATTGAATTAAAACATTTTTCTTCTCCCATACGAGTTACCAACTAATGACATAGTTTTTTACGATGAACGGAAATTATTAGCGTAATATGTCAATTTCAGTTTTTACGAATAGTTACATTTTCCAATTTATTTAGTTTTTCATACAATTTTACACACACACACACACACACACACACACATATATTAGCTATATATTTATGAGTAATATATTTATGAATGATATATATATATATATATATATAGGAAAGAATATTAATAAAAAGTTTTGAATTTAAAAACGTACTTTTTTAAACAGTATTTGTTTATTTTTATAGTGTTTTATATTTCAGACCGCCCTCGGTCCTTCATCAGAAACAAGTGATTTTTAAATTAGAATTGGAAACGTATTTTTACGATGGCGTCCTAATACTTTTTTGTTTACATCACGTGGTGTCGATAAACCAATCAGCATGCGGCACGTCCGTTTGTTTATTTTCGGTAAACCAATCAACACGCGGCACGTCCGTGGAGAGAGTCTGTTTGTTTTAGACAAAAAATCTCTTGGAATATCTATTTTTTTTGTTTATATCGCGTGGTGTCGATAAACCAATCAGCATGCGGCACGTCCGTTTGTTTATTTTCGGTCAACCAATCAACACGCGACACCTCCGTGGAGAAAGTCTGTTTGTTTTAGATAAAAAATTCCTTGGAATATCTGAAAGAACATTCTTTTTACCTATTGAAATATTTGTAGAGATTCAACACACCTAAGTCCCTGTTTAACCCTAGCTTGTGTGTGTTTAATTTTAAAATCCAGTATTTTTCTTTCTTTCTGCGTGTGTATGTAGAACTAAAATTGGAGTCTATTAGTAAACATTTGCAATTTTCTAAAGTGTGATCGGGTTGATTAAAATGTGCTGCAATTGGGGAGTATACATTTTTTTGTCGTATATTTAGTTTGTGATTATTGAAGCGAAATCTAAAGCTATTACCGGATTCGCCGATATATCCACTGTTGGGGCAAATTGAGCAGAAGAGATAGTAGATGATGTCTTTGCTATCACAAGTAAGGTTTGGTGGGTGTAATTTTATTTTTTTGTTGGGTACAGAGAATGTTTTGTCTGTTATTAGATGTTTACAGATTAAACAACGGGGCTTTCCACATATTAAATTCCCTGATAGGTTTGTATTATTTAAATATTTGTTAGAAGTGAGGATAGTTGATAGGTTGGGTGTTTGTTTCTTTGCATTTATGGGTGGCCTATCGAAAATGTCTTTGATGTTTTTGTTTGATTGGAGGTTCCTGTAATCATTTTTTAAATTTTTGATGAGTGTGTGGGAATATTGATTATGGTTAAAAACCATGGGAATTCGGTTATTGTCTTTTCGTTTTTTGTATGTGAGAAGTGTGCTGCGGTCTATGTGGATGGTTTTATGTAGTGCTTCCTTTAGGGAATTTAATATGTGGAAAGCCCCGTTGTTTAATCTGTAAACATCTAATAACAGACAAAACATTCTCTGTACCCAACAAAAAAATAAAATTACACCCACCAAACCTTACTTGTGATAGCAAAGACATCATCTACTATCTCTTCTGCTCAATTTGCCCCAACAGTGGATATATCGGCGAATCCGGTAATAGCTTTAGATTTCGCTTCAATAATCACAAACTAAATATACGACAAAAAAATGTATACTCCCCAATTGCAGCACATTTTAATCAACCCGATCACACTTTAGAAAATTGCAAATGTTTACTAATAGACTCCAATTTTAGTTCTACATACACACGCAGAAAGAAAGAAAAATACTGGATTTTAAAATTAAACACACACAAGCTAGGGTTAAACAGGGACTTAGGTGTGTTGAATCTCTACAAATATTTCAATAGGTAAAAAGAATGTTCTTTCAGATATTCCAAGGAATTTTTTATCTAAAACAAACAGACTTTCTCCACGGAGGTGTCGCGTGTTGATTGGTTGACCGAAAATAAACAAACGGACGTGCCGCATGCTGATTGGTTTATCGACACCACGCGATATAAACAAAAAAAATAGATATTCCAAGAGATTTTTTGTCTAAAACAAACAGACTCTCTCCACGGACGTGCCGCGTGTTGATTGGTTTACCGAAAATAAACAAACGGACGTGCCGCATGCTGATTGGTTTATCGACACCACGTGATGTAAACAAAAAAGTATTAGGACGCCATCGTAAAAATACGTTTCCAATTCTAATTTAAAAATCACTTGTTTCTGATGAAGGACCGAGGGCGGTCTGAAATATAAAACACTATAAAAATAAACAAATACTGTTTAAAAAAGTACGTTTTTAAATTCAAAACTTTTTATTAATATTCTTTCCTATACATATTAAGACAGTATACGTGGATGATCATCACTATATATATATATATATATATATATATATATATATATATATATATATATATGTGTGTGTATATATATATATATATATATATATATATATATATATATATATATGAGTAATATATATATATATGTATTAGTAATATATATATGTATACAAATAAGTAATATATATATATATATATATATATATACTACCGGCAATAATTATTAAACCACCCCAGTTTGTTTTTTTTTGAAAAAATGGTGAATTTCATACTATTTTTAGTATATCTTACCAAGTTGATAATTCTAAAGGAAAATAGAATGGTTCTTACTTTGCAAAATTTTACAAGACAGCCAGGAAGCCTTTGCTTTGGTCAGCCAATCAGAAGAAGAGACTAGCATGGGGAAGAAAGCACAAAAACTGGACACCAGAATAGTACATTTGATACGCATATTTTTGTTCAGTATTAAAAAAAAAACATTCTATTTTCATTTAGAATTATCCACTTGGTAATAAATACTAAAAATAGTATGAAATACATCATTTCTTTTGAAAATCTGGGATGGCCTAATAAATATGGCCGGTAGTATATATATATATATATATATATATATATACTTCCATGGCTTCTGCTCCGATGAACTTAGATCACTGGTGCCCCGTAGGTTCGAATTTGCACGAGATACTAGATTAGCAACTAGGTCCCACCCTCTTACAGTGAAACCGATAAAATGCAACCGCAACTTCTACTCCAACAGTTTTCTCGTACTTCCCGACTGTGGAATTCCCTTCCACATGACTGATTCCCCGACGGCTACAACCTCCAGGAGTTTAAATGTAAGGTCAATAGACACCTCCTAACATAATAACTCGCTTCCATTCTTTCAAACACTCTTCCCATCCTCCCAACTACCTATCACCCCCCTTCTGACATTTCCTATATCTAACCACTCTTTCGATTTACCTTCCCCTATGTAGCCCCAAGCGCAATAGTGGCAGTGGAATGCCTTTCTTGGGGCGAAACGATTAAATATATATATATATATATATATATATATATATATATATATATATATATGTGTGTGTGTGTGTGTGTATGTGTGTGGGGGGGGGCACAATCTTTCATTTAAACATTTAAACATGTTTCGTAAGGAAAATAAGAAAGAAAATAGGAAAAGAGAAAGAAAGAAAATAGAAAGAAAGAACGAAAAGAATAAAAAGGGGGTGACTCTAGATTTAAATAAAGAAGAAAGAAGAAAAATAAAGAAAAAGGAAAAGAAAGAAAAAGGAAAAGAAAGAAAAAAGGAAAGAAAGGAAAGAAAGAAAAGAATAAAAAAGGGGTGACTCCAGATTCAAAAACAAAATTAAAGACGAAAGAAGAAAAAGAAAGAAGAAAGGAAAATCGTTTTTTATTCTTTCTGAAAGAAAAGAATAAAAAACGATTCAAAAACAAAAACAAGGAATAAGGAAGAAAAAAGAAAGGAAAATAAAGAAAGAAGGAAAGAAAGAAAGAACGAAAAAAAAATTAACGAAGGAAAAGACTTCAAAATTCAGTTTACGATGAAAAATCTTATTTGATATCGATACCAGGAAATCAAAATTTGACTTACATCCATTCATTTTTCTTCCAGTCTACGGTTTCGTTTTAACTGGAAACAACTATTGCTTTTTAGTTTTTCGTGCCAACGTCCAAAGAGTCTGAGCTCCAGGACCATGGATTAGTTTTAAAGATTTCATTACACCCGAGCAACGCCGGGCCATACTGCTAGTATATATATATATATATATATATATATATATATAAACTTATTTATAAATAGAACTTTGTCTGTGTGTGTATGTGTGTGTGTGTCTGTGTGTGTGTATCCGTTACCTATAGACTCCGAAACGGCTGAATCGATTTTCTTGAAAATTTACACAATTGTACTATAAGCGTCTGCGAGTGTTCTTAGCTAGGTGTTGTGTCGAGGTACCCCCGATAAATATCGAAACTCGATTATCGAAAAACTCGGGTTATAGAAGGAGTGGTCCGATTTTAATCAAATTTGATACACTCATAGACAAAGACATAAGAAACGATATTCAGAGGTTTCAAGGTTGCAGTTCTTATAATAGTGCAGAAAATCGATAATATATATATATATATAAAAGGCAAGATGTTTGTATGTATATTTGTTTATCTGCCTGTATGTTTGTATTTTTTTCAGCCCTTTTATTTCAGTTTTTGCTTATTTAGCCTTCAATGTTCAGTTTATGACGAAAAAAAACTGATTGGATATCGATACCAGGAAATTAAAATTTGACTTATTCATTTTTCTTCCAGTCTACGGTTTCGCTTTAACTGGAAACAACTATTGCTTTTTAGACTTTCGTGCCAACGTCCAAAGAGTTTGAACTCCAGAACCATGGATTAGTTTTAAAGCTTTCATTACACCCGAGCAACGCCGGGCCATACTGCGAGTATATATATATATATATATATATATATATATATATATATATATATATATATATGTGTGTGTGTGTGTTTGTGTGTGTGTGTGTGTGTGTGTGTGCATACAAGTGCGTGTATTTATAATCCAGCATTTCATGTTTATTCATATGGATACATAATTAATGATACGTGATATTGTTTTCTGAGCCTAAGTTTCAGGGAACGTCTATAATCATATGTGTTAATAATTCCCTCTCTGCCAATCTTGTGCTTTGTGCATATCAAGTTTTATACTCCCGTAGCTGCAAAGTGGAGATCAGAACACCAGTATTAAGATTAACACATCCATAAATAACACCGTTCTCAATACATACATATATGTATAAATATATATTATATCGCTCATTCAATGAAATGAATTAGAGCGCTTTGGCTATTGGGTGCGTATAATGATATGCGCTAAAAAGTCTGCCTGCATAACCCAGGGGTAGAGTCGCCGACTGACGCCATTTCGGTCGGGTTTCAATCCTGGGTAAAAAAGCAATCGGAGTCTAACCGTACTGATGAGCTGTGATACGGCGAAACAGATCTGTTTGCGGATGACAATATATATATATATATATATATATATATTAACTTATTTATAAATGGAACTTTGTGTGTGTATGTGTGTCCGTTACCTATAGACACCGAAACTACTCGACCAATTTTTTTGAAAATTTATACAGTTGTACTATAAACGTTTGCGAGTGTTCTTAGCTAGGTTTTGTGTCGAGGTACCCCCCGATAAATATCGATAATCGAAAAAATCGGGTTATAGAAGGAGTGGTCCGATTTTAATCAAATTTGATATACTCATAGATAAAGACATAAGAAACGATATCCAGAAGTTTCAAGGTCGCAGTTCTTACAATAGTGCAGAAAATCGATAATATATCTATATATATAAAAGGCAAAATGTGTGTCTGTTTATCTGTCTGTATGTCCCTCATAAAAATCCACAATTTTTATCCGATTCTCACCAAACTTCACACAAATATTTTTTAGGCTGAGTCTGAGCTTCAGAACCATGGATTAGTTTTAAAGCTTTCATTACACACGAGCAACGCCGGGCTATGCTGCTAGTATATGTATATATATATATATATATATATATATATATATATATATATATATATAATGGCTTATGTAAGCCGAAAGCTTAGATAGGATTAAAAATATGTATCAATATTGTGATTCTCATTCTTCTTTTAATGATAATGCTATTAAGCTTATCAGGCGATATGAAAAGAATTTACATAAAATAGACAAAACTTGCCTATATTATTTAATGAAACATGCATCAATACTAATAATATATATATATATATATATATATATATATATATATATATATATATATATATATATATATATATCCCAGTGAATAAAGAACGAAGAAAGTATTAACAACGTTCAAAACCTTAATTTAAAAATGTGCTCAATAAAGAAATAGAGCAATGAATATTTATTGTAAGTTATAGTTTGGAACATGTTCAAATTATAATTTACTACAAAAATGTGTACTTTTTGTTTCGACACCGAAAAAACAGTGTCTCATCAAGTAGTTAATAATGATGGTACATCATTATCAACTACCTCATGAGGCAATGTTTTTAAGCTTTAATCTTGCTATTAAAAAGCAGTAACTTTATAAGATTTAATTCCCATGAACGTCGAGTGAACTTAAATTCAAAATCTATTAAACTGTCAGTTTAAAATAAGCATCTGATGATTGCAGAAAACATGAAACACCGAGTCGTGCTATAGACGTCGGATAATATATATATATATATATATATATATATATATATATATATATAGTGTATTGAGGCAGCAGATAATTTTCTAAACATATATTGTCAAATATTGTTGTTTTTTTTCTGATATAATAGATGCAAATAAAAGTACAATGTTATATATGTATTATACCAGAAAAAAACATATATATATATATATATATAGTGTATCCAAGCAGCAGATAATTTTCTAAACATATACTATTAAATATAAGAAACAATGAATATCTATTATGTTTATGAGCCATTCTAAACATCGTATTTTGGCTTTAATTTCATGTGAAAATAAAGACAAAAATTCTCCAACATTTGGATATTTTTTATCATGTTGGTTCTAAGCTTTCGCCTCACATGAGCCATCTTCAGAGAGGTTACAGGGACATTAACATAAAACCATCCACCCTCAAATTAGAAATTTACTTACTGCGTTTAATATTTAGTAACTGTTATCGTTGCTTAGCAATGTTTTATGTCAACACAAGATAAAATCATCTTTGATGGTGGATGTTTTTATTACCGAATAAACGATGCGTAGATGTTAGAGTAGCTATTGTTTTTTTCAAAGTCTACCATTCTTCCAGAGTGCTCAATCGGAGTGCGAGAGCGTAAAGGTGGTGCAAAAAGCAGGTAAACAGTAAATGATAACATCTAGTTTAAGATTACATTTGGTAGTCCAAAAGCAGGTAGACTTACTATAACCGAACCTTAAAACCCTACCATTAAGGCATTAAATAACAAATAGAGGTGTTGATATGCCGTTAAACAAAACTGAACTTGAAACTCAACCATGTTCTATCCTCATACTATGAATTTTTTGCTTCCTCATTTTTATGCCCTTTCAACAACCTCATTCAACCCCCTTCCTTGGACGCCTTATATTGAGTGGACAATAGTATAACAAATAAAATGCATTTAAGTACAAACATTGTGAGCATGGAAATCCAGACTGTAAGCTAAATGGCATAGTAACTGTTATGGAGAAACACACCTAACCCTCAGATAATGGACTCTTCCTTCTATATTAATAAGAGTGAACAGGAAGTTCATTGGAAGTTGATATTAGTCGGCAGTTAGCAGAATACTAAGGAGTCAGCTTTCAGTGGAAGATTACCAAGTTCCTAACATTTTGGGTTCCAATGTCCATGAAACTTTGTCATTGTTCACATGTATAGACTATGGTATTCTCAGCATCCTTGTTATGGGGAAACACACCTCTCCCTCAGATAATGAACTCTTCCTTCTATATTAATAAGAGTGAACAGGAAGTTCTCTGGAAGTTTATAGGAGTTCTTTAGAGTTCTATAAGAGTTCAGTAGAACTACTAGGCAATTGATATTAGTCGGCAGTTAGCCGAATACTAAGGAGCCAGCTTTCAGTGGAAGATTACCAAGTTCCTAACATTTTGGGTGCGTTAAGTCGATTAGCAACCGACATGGCAAGATTATAATCTTCAGTGCGAAAACTACTCCACAACAGTAACCGACTTTCTCGTCTATATCTGATAATCTGTTATTCCAATTTGTGTTGGCTATTTATTTGGGCCTCCGTTTTCGTCACTTTCCTCAGTTGCGATTACTACCAATGACCTACATGTTTAGAGTTACATTCTCTAGCATGTCTGAGTGTCTTCGAAATAGAGTCCCCGTGGACAGATAATGTAAGACGTGCTGGGAATACATATGAACCTATCAGATTCCATCTCTTCGAAATATTACTTCATCTGTAAATAGGACTCCAGAGGCAAACAACGCAGTTTGTGCAATAAACTACCGGCTAAAGTCCTCCCCTGGTGAGTGATCAAAAGGCGAAAGACACATTGCAAATGATACACTGTTTCGTCATCTGACGAACTTTTTCAGGGCAATTGAAATTCATTTATTTTACACAATGTAACTAGAATGAAACTCATTCTTAACATCAGAAAGAGACAGCTGAAGTTCCTGGAATAATTAATGAGGAAAGAGAGCCTGGAGAATTTGATACTTACAGGACCGATAGACGGAAAAAGAGACGGTGCAAAGCAGCACGAGACATGTTTGATAGGCTTGACCAAATGGATGACGAAGCAAGCTTTGGGAGAATTTTTTTTTTAATCGTATCACCCCGAGCAAGGCGGTAAAGCCACTGATGTGCAGGGGGCTACATAAGTGTAAAAAGATTAATTAGAAGAGAGAGAAGAGGAAGAAAAACCAGTTAAAAAGAGCAAGAGAAGGATGAGAATACAGGTGTGATGACAGTTTCAAAGGTGAGAGAAAGGAAAGGATATACAGGGTGGGGAAAGAACTAGAGTCAAGTGGTTAATAGATGAGTATTGACATTGCATTTAAATTCCTGGAGGTTGAAGCCGTCAGGAAAGCAAGAATATGGGAGCGAGTTCCACAGGCGGGAAGTGTGAGAGAAGAAGCTGCAGGAGTAGAATTGTCGTCTGCATTTGGCTAACCTAACTGTGAATGGGTGGGACCCAGTTGCCAATCTGGTTGCACGAGTAAACACCTGTTGAGGAGGCACCAGTGACTTAATACCAAGAGGAAAAATATTAAGACCGGCAAGGGACAGGGACATGTGGAGGTACATGATCGCATATATCTTGAAGAGACATGGAAGAAGAAGAAGAAGAAGAAGAAGAAGAAGAAGAAGAAGAAGAAGAAGAAGAAGAAGAAACAAAAGCAAAACTGTTGTGAGACACGAAATTTTTGATATTACAAGAAGCTCATGCATATTCACCAGGTTAATTGAGAGGTTATATCAAATAACTTCACTCAGTATCCACGACAATGCAAAAATAAAAAACAAGAGCTATCAATATTTGTTTATATTTCCATGATGAGGTAGTATTTACAGTATTTACATTATTCGGACAATTGTCCTCATCTTTGTTGCTATTTGTAAGACGTTTAATAATAGATCATCGTATTTGTCTATATTTTTGAGATGAGGTAGTAGTTATAGTATTTACATTATTCGGACTATTGTCCTCATCTTTGTTGCCATTTGTACGACGTTTAATAATAGATCATTCTATTTGTCTATATTTTTGAGATGAGGTAGTATTTAGAGTATTTACATTATTCGGACTATTGTCCTCATCTTTGCTGCCATTTGTACGACGTTCAATAATAGATCATTATATTTGTCAATATTTCTAAGATGAGGTAGTATTTACAGTATTTACATTATTCGGACTATTGTCCTCATCTTTGCTGCCATTTGTACGACGTTCAATAATAGATCATTATATTTGTCAATATTTCTAAGATGAGGTAGTATTTACAGTATTTACATTATTCGGACTATTGTCCTCATCTTTGTTGCCATTTGTAAGACGTTTAATAACAGATTATTCTATTTGTCTATATTTCTGAGATGAGGTAGTATTTACAGTATTTACATTATTCGGACTATTGTCCTCATCTTTGTTGCCATTTGTAGACGTTCAATAATAGATCATTCTATTTGTCTATATTTTTGAGATGAGGTAGTATTTACATTATTTACATTATTCGGACTATTGTCCTCATCTTTGTTGCTATTTGTAAGACGTTTAATAACAGATTATTCTATTTGTCTATATTTCTGAGATGAGGTAGTATTTGCAATATTTAAATGATTCGGACTATTGTCCTCATCTTTGTTGCCATTTGTACGACGTTTAATAATAGATCGTTCTATTATTCACTTATTATTCACTTATTAAAGTGCTAGGAACTTTGAAACAAACCACTTATTACCGTCATTGGTGTATATCATTGCTTGTGCGAGGTCGTAAATAGTAGTCACGAATTATCTCCCATTAATAAGTTTCTGCTCATGACAATTTATCTGAACCCTGGGAATCAGTGAGAAAAAATTCGGCCAGCTGCAACAACAGGGGTCTTGTCCTTGTCTTGCAGAACAAACCGGATACATTGATTCGCAAAACGAATAAGACTATAATGACTCTTTATGTATTTCGGAAACTGCAGTTTTCTAAATCATCTTTTGTTATATCATATGGACTAATTATGTTTATCATTTTTTAAAAATTAAATCCTTTAACTTTCCGAATAAGATGTTTTGTTTTATCGGTAAATTTGGCAAAAATAACTTTTATTTTATACGAGTTTGCCCGTGGCGTAAAAAAATGACGACAAAATATTTTTATCGATAAGCCGTCTAAAATAACAACTACCTATATACTGATGAACCTACTATTAAGTATCTTACATTAAGACAAAAAAAAAAATTATATACCCCGCCCACCGAGCGTGACAGGAGGGATATATATATCTACTATTAAGTATCTTACATTAAGACAACCCCCCCCCCAAGCGTGACAGGAGGGATATGTATATATATATATATATATATATATATATATATATATATCGTTTTATATATATATATTCCTCATAATAAATAATATTCAATCCCACCTAACACACACACACACACACACACACACACACACACACACACACACACACACACACACACATATATAAATATTAAGTAAGTAATTCATCGAGTTATACATATATATATATAGTGACGTAAATTAATAAAAGTGCATATGAGGGTGCACATATGTATAATATTATTATTCAGGTGTTAATAAAACAGTGCTCAGTATATGAACAGAGCTGTATTATATATATATATATATATATATATATATTTAATACAGGTTTCATTGAATAATATAGACAAGTTCTGTCTATTTATTTTGTGTAAGATCCGTTCGTATGATCTGATTAACTTGATAGTGTTGTCACGCAAAGACGACAAGAAATCGCAATAATTGTTGATTTTTTTATCAGGTCTGAGCTTTCGGCTTACATAAGTCGTTATCAAAGGATGAACATTTAATATACAGTGAACATAGAACATTTAAATTATTATTAATAGAGTGGAGCTATATATATATATATATTAATAAATACACATACTACGTGTATGGCACGACTCGGAGTTTCCTGCGTTATGCAATACATAGGATAATATGTACGTTTATTAATATATATATATATATATATATATATATATATATATAAATAATAAACACATACTACGTGTATGGCATATATATATATATATATATATATATATATATATATATACATATATATATATATATATATATATATATATATAATAAATACACATACTACGTGTATGGCACGACTCGGAGTTTCCTGCGTTATGCAATACATAGGATAATATGTACGTTTATTAATATATATATACGGTACGTTTATTAATATATATATACGGTGAACCCTTGCCTAATCACGTTTCAGCATTCGTGACTTCACATAGTCTGGCGTCTTAAAAGTCGTTCAACACTTGGATGCCTGCGTGCGTTTGTTTGTTCCAATATTGGCTGGTGATCGGATGGCGATACAAGACCGGCGCCCATTGGTTGATACGCAAAACGCTCATCTACTTTCGCGGAAGCCTTAGACCTGACTAGTTCGCTTGTGTTGTGTTGTGTGAACCTTTGTGAATTCGCTTTTGTGTTTTTCTTTTTACATACACCCTAAGATGTCGCCTAAACGCCCAGCTTCTTCTCAGGCTTCCGGCAAGGAGTCTATTTAGTAGAATTATTATTAAGTACTTTCTTTTTTTATCAGTAACTATTGTACACGTACGTATTTTAATATTTTCAATTGTTGTACCTATGTATGCGTAATTAAAAATGGTTTTGTATTTATGAAAGAAAATTTATGCTAAGTCTTGCAAGCACCATCAAAGTTCGGATTTTAGAAATTGTTTTAAACTTGTACGGTATTTTATGTCTTGTTGCACATATTTTATACAGAATTTCTATGCGAAATTAAAAACGGATATTGTACGTATGAAAGCAAATTTATGCTAAGTGTTTGGTCACCAATACAGTACTGTTTTCCAAAATTGAAAGGATGAAAGTTTAATGCATAGCGGAGGGTGTTAACAATCAAAATAGATAAGTATAAGCACTTTTAAGGGGGCGTGTACAAGCAGAGCTGTGCTTAGGGCTCACGCAGACCCTGCAATTGCAGATATGGGGGGCGCAAAGCCCCGGTAAGCCACATAGGCTCCTTGGCTCCGCTGATCTATTGTCATGAAAAAAAAAATTAACAAAATAATTATTAGGATTAACTGGAAAATCATTATCATAGTTGTATGCTGAAATAGACATCTATCAATCCGTCCGTCTCTGTCTCTGTCTCTGTTTCTCTCTCTGTCTGTCTGTCTCTCTCTCTCTCTCTCTCTCTCTATATATATATATATATATATATGTATGCATGTATATAATCAGGATAATGTTCGTAATGTATAGCTTCAAAACGCCAATTCCGCGATTTCTTCCGTTTTTTCGTGATCACGGAATATCTGCGTTCCGAGAGTCTGTTATTTTGTTTAAAGTACCTTTTATTGTGGGTTCAGTATGTTCGGGGGTGAGGGCGCAAGTTGCATTCTGAGGGGGGAGTGATGTTGCTAAGCACAGCATTATTTAAAAGTATTTGCGGATTTTAATTATTCGCGATCAGTTTTGATAACTAACCCCCGCGAATATGGGGAGAGCTCCCTGTATGTATACAAATAAAGACACAATGGTTTTTATTATAATACAGAAGATTAATGTTCTGAATACTTTCGAATCTTATTCAAGGGTTGTTCTCTGTGTAGTTACGCAACTGTGCAGTTACGTTTCTCCCGATGGAATTAATTTAAAGTCGCTGAAAGTGACGTCATATAACGGTCAAACTAAGATTGTTATGCCTGTTTTTATCAGACTGCAGTATATGGCTTCTATGACGAAGGGCACCTTATTCAATGTTCGCTGCTTCTCTCTTATTACAACAGCCTTCAAAAATTTGAGTCATTCTTTGAACTGTGTCCTTTATATATATATATGGACTCTCCAGTCGATTTCGACGTATGAGCGTCTAACACAGACGTAGCACCATCCACACTTTTTGGAGCTGCTGATAACAAACAATCGGTGCAGAAGTTCGCCATAGATCACATGAACAGCAGACCTTAGTTAGTTAACCCATAACTGGAGGGAATGGACGGATTAATACCTTTCCCACGGGTACCAGTGCGCAAGTGAATGCAGAGTGTTCGATTGAAATTGGAACTCGGCTTACCGATTTCCCTATATATATATATATATATATATATATATGTGTGTGTGTGTGTGTGTGTGTATATATATATATATATATATATATATATATATATATATACACTACCGGCCATAATTATTAAGCCACCTCAGTTTTTTTTAATCATATCACCCCGAGCAAGGCGGCAACGCCACTGAAGCGCAGGGGGGGCCACGTAAGAGTGAAAAGATTGGAAAAGAGAGAGCCGGAAACCACATCTTAAGCAGGGAACAAGGGATGAGCCTCTTCACCTGTTCAATAGAAGTGGGTGGAGTGTGAACCGGGTGATAGTTTAGTCTATCTACTCTAATTGAGTGTTTTAAAAAATTATGTATTTCATACTATTTTTTAGTATTTATTGCCAAGTAAATAATTGTAAATGAAACCAGAATGGTTCTTTTGTTAATATTTCACAATAACGTGTGCATTAAATAAATTTATAGATATTTAAGTATTACCTATATTGTAGTTTCACCAATGAAAGAATGCAGAAAATTTAGGCTGATTCAGATGAGCTCATCTTTGCTTCCTAGCCTTGTAAAATCTTGCAAAGTAATAACAAAAGAACCATTCTATTTTCATTTGGCAATAAATATTAAAAATAGTATGAAATACATAATTTCTTTTTGGGGTGGCCAAATAATGATTGCTGGTGGTATATATATATATATATATATATATATATATATATATATATATATATATATATATATATATGTAAATTTTAATATTTTCTTTTTCATTCGTTATTATTTTATGTTAATTTTTCGGAGTATGTTGTCTTCATTTAAGATTACTTGTAGGTTTTATTATTTTTATTTTTATTATTATTACTATTATTTATATTTAATATATAATTTTTTCTACTTTCTAAATATATATTTTTTATTACCATGTTATTATTACTACGTTCATAATAATATAATAATACTAGTATTATTAATATTATATTTTAAATTAACAAGAAGAATTCACAATTTATTTTTCTAGTGTAGCGACAACCAGACGATTTGCAACTCTGGTCAATACTCTCGTTTTTCTTAACGAAAATTTGTAATGTATCCAGACCATAGACGCTACGTGTCGATCTCATGCGTTTGGTTTAAACTCCTTTCCCCTTACCCTTTCGTTCTCCTTTTCTTTATCTTTTCTTTTAAAATTTTTCTCTATTTGTTTTTTCTTTTTTCTCTCTTTTTTTTTATCCGTGACTATTTCTTGTATAATTTCAAACATTCACTGTTGCATGACTTAGGTCTGGAGAGCTGCTTGGCCGCGAAATATTTATTACCCATGAATTTGTAAAATATCCAAACTTTTTTTCTTGATTATATTACTCTGTTAAATTTAGCAATAAATTTTAACATTAAGTTCTATTTGGAATTTATTTCCTTTGGAATTTACCTTACAAAATACCAAGGATTCTACGTTATATATATATAAATCTAAGCAAGAGCCAACAACCTACCACGGTTTCGCCCTACGGCTCACCAGGGAAATTGGCTGACAACAAAGATTTAAAGTAGCAAATATATAGGAACTCAAATTAAAACAAAGAACACACACACACACACACACACACACACATACACACACACACACACACACACACACACACACACACACAAAATATTCAAACTTTTATCTTGATTATATTACTCTGTTAAATTTCTGTTGTCAGTCAATTTCCCTGACGAGCCGTAGAGCGAGACCGTGGTAGGTTGTTGGCTCTTGCTTAATTTTTCTGTCTTTGTTTGCTCTACTTTCGTATTAAGCGCTTTAGTGTCAGGGTTTTCGTCTTGGGTTTTTTTCTTTCTTACGAGTGCTTGACTTTTTGTTCATGTACGTCGTTTGTTTCTTTTTTTAATTTCCCTTCTTTCCCCTCTGAGTTCGTTCTCGGTGGGTTATACAAGACGATTTAAATTATAGCTTAATTAATACTAGTTTCGGCAGTGTTAGTTCTGTTACTATTGTTATTGTTATTACTATAGTTAATATTATTTAATGTTATATATATATATATATAGTGAAGAAAGTTTCGAAGGTAGAGAAAATGGGAAAGAACAAGATATACAGGGTGATGTAGAAAGAACTGGAGTCAAGTGGATAAGAGATGGGTATTGACATTGTATTTAAATTCTTGGATGTTGTAGCAAGTATATGGAAGGGAGTTCCACAGGCGGGAAGTGCAGGAAAAGAAGCTGATGGAGTAGAATTGTCGCCTGCATTTGGTTGATATAACTGTTTAATTCCAATTGAATTCGTTGCATTCAATTACGACCGGTTTTGATACATAACCCCCGCGAAAATGGAAGAGCTACCTGTATGTATACAAATAAATACACAATGGTCTTTATTATAATACAGAAGATTAATTCATTCTTTGCATTCACTTACGTTCAAATATCCTTTCTTCTCCTTCCATTTATGGGTTAATAACAGGAGAGATTGGGTTTTATAGCCTTGGTTGGCAACCAGTCTACCACAGAAAGTAATGGCAACCTACTGCGGGAAAATTCTTTGCTCAGTCAGTCATGTCACCTTGGAGACATGATTGCCCAAGCATGTATCACGTATGGCAATTAAATGACTGATATCAAGAACAATATTGATATACCACGTTGTGATAACAGAGATAACAGAAATTCTGCCAGGAAAAGTGAAATGTTCAATCACCTCTTGTACGTTCGCAGCAGGATAACAAATTCCGTCTGAAGGACGAAACGCGTCACACGAAAAATTTTTTCCACTTTGTCATGAATTTTCCTCCTTAAAAAATAAAACACACACACACACACACACACACACACACATATATATATATTTTAATCATATCACCCCGAGCAAGGCGATAACGCCACTGATGTGCAGGGGGCTACGTAAGAAAAGATTGGAAAAGAGAAAGCCGGAAACCACATCCTAAACAGGGAACAAGGTATGAACCTCTTCACCTGTTCAATAGACGTGGGTAGAGTGTGAATCGGGTGATAGTTTAGTCTATCTACTCCAATTGTAACAAAAAAAGAGTGAAAAGATTGGAAAAGAGAAAGCCGGAAACCACACCCTAAACAGGAAACAAGGGATGAGCCTCTTCAATAGACGTGGGTGGAGTGTGAACCGGGCGATAGTTTAGTATGTATCAGGTTTTAATTTCAGAGTCGTCCTTCTATGCACACTGTCAATCAAAGCTGAAGAACATAGTCTACTCTAATATGTAACACATTTTTTTTTATAATCATATCGCCCCAAGCAAGGCATTTTACTGCCGCTGTTTTGCAAGCGGTTACATAGGAGGAAAGTTATGAGAAAGAGTGACAGGTCAAGAAGTGGGTAAGAGGAGGATGAGAATACTGATGAGAGTGGAGTGGACGGAGAAAAGAGCATGAGAGAGAGAGAGAGAGAGAGAGAGAGAGAGAGGGGGGGGATGCAGGTTAGTGAGATACGAGATGGCTTTTGACTTTACATTTAAATTATTGAAGATTGTAGCTGTCGGGGAAGCAAGTAAATGGAAAGGAATTCCACAGGAGGGAAGTGCGAGAAAAGAAGCTGTTGGAGTAGAATTTTCGTTTATATTTTATTGGTTTCACAGTAAAAGGTTGGAATCTAGTTGCTAATCTTATGGATAGAGTAAATTTATATATAGGGGCACTAGTGAGCTAAGTTCATCAGAGCAGAAGCCGTGAAAGTATTTGTAGAAGAGACACAGAGAAGCCACATTGCGCTGGTGAGAAAGTGACTGTATCTGAACTACTAAGTCGAGATCTATCACATTACAGATTCTCCGTTGGATTGTGTTAAAGATACCCAGGGTGGATAGCAGGAGCACCGGACCTAGTTGAAGAAAGAAGAAATGGGTGCGTAATTAAGTGAAAGTGAATGCAACGGACTCGGCTTCGAGTCGAACTAACCATTGCTCACTTTACCTATCCCCATTTTACATGAGACTACATTTGTAGACGCTAAGTTTTTTTTCCTGTTCGTCATGTTTGGCCCACTTCATGAGTTATGAATAACAAAGTTTATTTCAAGGACACACATTAAAGATTTCCACAAAATTTTGTGAAAAAAAAAAAAAAAAAAAAAATTACGGATTTGTGGATTTAGAGAATCCACAAATCCGTATTTTTTTTTTAAACTAATTTGATTTTGTCTTCGTCTTTTGGAATGTTATAGCTTGCCCAGAATGTACTAACAAAAAAAAACAAACAAACAAAAAAACAAAAAAACAAAAAAACAAAACAAAACAATTCTCAGGTCAACCACAAAGGGACTCAAAAAATGTTAGCATTTGTTGCGTTTTAAGCAGTATGTCCTATGTACTGAACATATTCAAGTTTATTGGTGCAAAAACTATCCTTGCAGTAAATGGAATCACTGAATTAAATTCAAATTGAAGTGGAGCCTTTTTGCTATCGTTTTATGCTTATTCAAGTCGAGAAGTCCCGGAATCCTCTCTGTCCACTCAACTCGTATCAGTATTCTTATCCTTCTCTTACCCACTTCCTGATACCCCTATAACTTGTCACTCTTTTTCATAACTTTCTTTCTACGTAATCCCCTGCAAAACAGTGGCAGTAAAATGCCTTGCTTGGGGCGATATGATTATAAAAAAAAATTACGATCCATTTACCCGTTTGTGAATGATGGGGTTTCATTTACGTATTTTTGTAAAGGGGTTTTGTCGAGAGCCAAAGGTATTGCTGGTTTGCTTTTTTTTCAAAAAAGTATTGCTAATAATTTTTTTTCATATATTGCTGGTAATATTTTAAAAAATTATTGCAGGTAATATTATTGAAAAAATGTATTGCAGGTAATATTATTGAAAAAATGTATTGCTGGTAATATTTAAAATATGTATTGCTGGTAATATTTAAAAATGTATTGCTGGTAATATTTTCTTAAAAATCTATTGCTAGTATTTTTACTATAAAAATCTATTTTCATGTTTTCATAATATTTTGGCCCCATTTAAGGGGTTAAATATTTGCCCATAGTTGGAACCCTAACAGGTGCAACTACTTTAAGTCAGTGTAAACCTGGGAACAACAGCAATGAAGAGATGGTTCAATGCTTCTCAAAACCTTGCTGCCAGATGTAGTTTAACTTCATACCAGGGGCGAAAGGAAGGAAGGAAGGAAGGAAGGAAGGAAGGAAGGAAGGAAGGAAGCGAAATGAAAAGAAGTGTAAAAAGGACAAAGAGAAGATAAAGAGTAAGGACGAGAATTAATAGGAGACAGAGGAGAAAACGAAAGAAAGAAAGAAAGAAAGAAAGAAAGAAAAGCATGACGGAAGGGTTTTGCTGCGTATATACGTCGGGATATTTGTTAATGAGTTAACCATCCATAGGAAAACTAAGTTACTCATGCAGACAGACTTGCATACCGAAAAAGAGTTACGCCTATTTATTCAAATCCCTGGAGTTACTAGAAAAAAAAGAAAGAAGGAGAACATTCATAGCGTAAGCAAAAAGAAAGAAAAAATAAAAGAAAGAAAGAACAAATATGGGTTGTGTAATATTAAAAACGAAAATAATGTGAAATTTAAATACTATAAAGAAAAACAAATAGTCTTAAAGAAACATGTTCGTGAAGATAAAAGAGGTAAGACAAGATGATATATATATATATATATATATATATATATATATATATATATATATATATAAATAAAAGCAATCTGTGAGTTTGTGTGTGACTGTAAGCTATGCATGCCTACATTTTTCAAGCTACGCCATTTAAACTTTCTAAGGACACATATCTATAGAGAAGCCAGGTCAACACATTATTTTTGAGTTTAAGTTCAGTAATTTTGCCTTTCGCACTTTTTGGCCAATGGAGCCGATTGTTTACATTTGCTCCGTAAAACATCTAAGATCTAAAATGGTCTCTGAACTACGTCACAGAAATCAAATCATACGTGTCAAACGGGGCTAAAGTATTTTTTTATTAAAAAAAAATGCGCCTTTGTATACAATTTTTATTCCGACGTTTTAAAAATTAATTTGGTCAACAAAAAAATGTGAATATTTTCCCCGCAATTTTGAAACAAAAGATATATTTAAAAAAAAATTTTTCTCAAACAAAAACCAAATATGTAAAAAAAAAAAGTGCCAATGATTAATTTAATTATTTACGGCTTTTTTTCCCCATTTAATATTTCATACTTCAGAAAATGAAATTAAAAAAAAAAATTTAAAAAAAAGCTTTTTTTCGTTAAATATTTCATGCAGGAAATCAACTGTCTGTAATTCGTGTGGAATTAATGTAACTATTTCCTCTAAAATTAAATGTTTACATTTTTAAATATTCTTCGAAAATTTCTGAACTGAGAGCATAATAGTTTTTATATTTCTAATTTCAGTAAAACAAAATAAATAATTTTTATTTTTATGTTAAATTCATTTAGTCAACAAAACATGTAAATATTTTCCCCCGTAATTTTGAAACAAAAACAAACGCAATGTTGTTTACAATATCACACAAAACATCAAATCACGTTTACACAACAAAACAAAATAAAATAGATTTTTAATGGAATTTTTTAAAGAATTTTTAAACAACAATTTTTTATATAATTGTTTTTTTATATAGCCGAGTCCTCCTACTAAAATGTTCTGAGTTGCACGGGCAACGCCGGGCTATGATTCTAGTATATAATAAAATATACATTCAGTTGCACTCATATTCGTTCTTTCTTTCGGTATGGAAGCTTGTCTCGCCACATAGGTTACGACTGAGTAATGAGCTCTATCCTCACTGAGTGGTCCATTAGTTTGGTCTTGTTTCACATCTAAGCTAAGCTTAGTAGAAAGTCGCTGTGCTTATTTCTGTGTATTTAGGCAGCAAATATTCTGTAAGGCAAATAATAAAGTAGGTACCTCCACGCTATTGCCGAAAAATCAGCATAGCACGACGTTAAAAGGACTCAAACTTAATTAAAAAAAAATTATTATCAAAATGTTCATCTTATTATTAAGAGGAAAGATCAGATTTTGTCGTCACAATTTTTCAAATTCTTTCTAACAGGTTCGAAATTTTAGTTAATTTTTTTTTGTTTATCGTCAGCGATTCACGCCATGTTTATGTAATATTACTACTAAGAATGTGCGTTGTAGTGCATTGGATATCATCTCGGAACGAGAAATCGGGGAACCGAGTTCGAATTCCAACTGAATTCACTGCATTCACTTAAGCGCAAATACCCTTGGGAAAGGTATTAATCCGTCAGTTATGGTTTTAATAAAAGGACAGATTAGGTTCTATAGCCTTGGCCGGCAACCAGTCTACCGCAGAAAGCAATGGCAACCTACTGCGGGATAATCTTCTGCCCAGTCAGTCATGCCTCTTTCGAGACATGATCGCCAAAGAGTGTATCACGTATGGTACTTAACTGACTGACAGAATGTAATAGTTGGAAACATAAAGCTGATAGTGGGCATAAAGTGGGGGATCTGTTTTCTATTGTTATGTAGTAATAAACTGATCCCCCAAAATTACTACTTGATAATATAATACATCTTTTCTTCCTATAGTTATGAGTCAAATAACAGGACAGGTTGGGTTCTATAGCCTTTGATGGCAACCAGTCGACCGCAGAAAGCAATGGCAACCTACTGCGGGATAATCTTCTGCCCAGTCTCCCTTTCGAGACATGATCGCCCAAGCGTGTATCACGTATGGCACTTGACTGATTGACTTAATGTTACAGTTGGAATTGAAACTGCTACTGGGCATAAAGTTGGGGATCAGTTTTCTATTGTTATGAAGTAATGAACTGGTCCCCCATTAATTATTACTTAATAATATAATACCCCTCTTCTCCTTCCAGCTATGGGTTGAATAGCAGGAGAGATTGGGCTCTGTAGCATTGGTTAGCAACTAGCCTACCGCAGAAAGCAATGGCAACCTACTGCGGGATAATCTTCTGCTCAGTCAGTCATGTTTCTTTCGAGACAAGATCGCCCAAAGCGTGTATCACGTATGGCACTTAATTGACTGACTGACTACTAAGAAAAACGTAACTTTTACGAAAGTCATTTTTTTTTTGCGTTGAAAGACACATTAATTTGAAAATTCTTGCAAAAATGATTTAAATGAAATTTTTTTTATTCACAAATGAATGAAATTGTTTCTGCAATTATTACTTTTAGAAAATCTTAGTAAAAAATATATTTTTTACATCTCTTACCCCACTCCAGTTAATTGCATCTTCTTCTTCTTCTTCTTCTTCTTCTATGTGCCCTGTCCCTTCAGGTCGTAGGCGATCATGGTTCTCCACGTCTCCCTATCCCTTGTGGCTCTTAGTATGTTTGCTCCTGGCAACCCCCGTTCCGTCATCCACCTGATCAGGCCCTGCAAATATGTTATCCGCTGCCTTCCTCTGTCTCTCTTTCCTTCTATCTGGCCAGTCAGTATCAGGTTCTCCAAGCTCTCCTTCCTCATTGCTTGTCCCAGGAACTTCAGTTGTCTCTTCCTGATGCTCAGTATTAATTTCCTTTTTGTTGCCATTCTTTCCAACACCTCATCGTTGCTTGCATTCTCAGTCCACGATGTCCACAGCATCCTTCTGTAGAACCACATTTCCGCTGCTTCCAGTTTTGTCCTCAGTCACTGCTGTATTGAAGAATTGACATCACATATCAATCCAGCACTCTTTTTTTTTGTTTCTAGTGAAATTAACTTCTAAAAATACATTACCTATACCAATTTTTTATTAGTTAAATGCAGGACTCATTAGGGAATGTTAATCATTCAATTTTTTTTTTTGTGTATGGGACCATTTTTCCGAAAATCTGCTCCGAATAGTAAAGTGAAAAATGCAATAAACAACGACATTTTAATTTAGATAAACTTTTAATTGATTTTATAAATAATATACTTTAAGAATATCATATTCTGACGAAGAAAACACAATTTCGATGAATAATACATTTTTATAAGAACTGTTTTCATTTTTTCTTGGCTAATTAAAGTTTCAAACATCTTTCAAATTTCTTCCAGTTACTCAGTGTCTTCGGTTATTAATTTATTAAATAAACACTTTATTTACAAATCGAAAATTCAAACGCTTAATGCAAATCATTTAGAATTAAGATTTTAAAGATAATCTATTTGTTTTATTTATGTTAAACTGCACATTTAAACTGCACATTTTGTCTAAGAATATAAGTAAGTACTTTCTATGACAACATGTGGTCATTAAATGACATTTTTGTTAAGCAATTTAAGATTATTGATATGGTGACAAGTTTTAAGATGACAAGTTTTAAGATGACTAGGTTACAGTGAATATAAAAGATACAGAGAATATTGAAGTAAGGAGAAGAGATGGATGGGAATCAAGAAGATAAAAGATGGGAATTGATGTTGCATTTAAACTTATGGGGATTGTTGCTATCAGGGAAGCAAGCAAATAGTTGGTTTGTTTTATGGCAAATCAACCTCAGCGGGTCATTTATTGCCAACGAAACTTTATTTTATTTATTTATTTATTTATTTTTTTTTTATAAGCGTTTCACCCCGAGCAAGGCATGTCACTGCCACTACTGTGCAGGGGGCTACGTAGAGAGGAGAAAGGCTGGTTAAATATAGGACATAACAGAGGGTGGGTGATAGGCGGGTGAGGATACCGAGAATGAGGGTTGGGTAGATGAGAGTGTTGTGAGAATAGTTGGGAGTTAGTGTGATAGGAGGTGTCTATTGACCCTACATTTAAACACCTGGAGATTGTAACTGTCGGGAAAGCAGACTTGTGGAAGGGAGTTCCACAGGCGGGAAGCGCGAGAAAAGAAGCTGCTGGAGTAGAATTTACGGTTACATCTTATTTGTTTAACTGTAAAAGGGTGGGACCCAGTTGCCAATCTAGTATCTCGTGTAAATTCGTGCTTGGGCGGCACCAGTGATCTAAGCTCATCGGAGCAGAAGCCATGAAAGTACTTGTAGAAGAGGCACAGGGAAGCTACATCACGCCGGCGTGAGAGCGGCTGCAGCCGGTCTGCCAAGTTAGTATCAACCACGTATTGCTAGTAATATCTTTTTCTTTCAACAATTTATTGTTGTTTTTATATAAGTTTTGTGTCTAGTAATGCTTTTTCTTTTCGAGTATCAAGATTCATTGGGATTTGTTTTTAAGGGCAGGGTCCTCAGGTCCTACCATGTCATTTAAACCATAACTGGAGGGAAGGGGCGGATTAATACATTTCCCAGGGGTACCAGTGCTTTTTTAAGTGAGTGCAGGGTATTCAACTGGAATTCGAACTCGGTTCACCGACTTCTCTTTCCGAGCCGATATCCACTGCGCCACAACTCACATCCGTCACTATACGCTTACAGCACCTGGTATTCCCAATCGGTCACCCATCTAAATACTGACCAGGCTCAACGTTGCTTAACTTCGGTGATCGAGCGAGAACCGGTGCATTCAACGTGATATGACCGTAAGCACGCACATCCCTCACTAAACGCTTACAGCACCTGGTATTCCCAAGCGGTCACCCATCTAAGTACTGACCAGGCTCAACGTTGCTTATCTTCGGTGATCGAGCGAGAACCGGTGCATTCAACGTGATATGACCGTAAGCACGCACATCCCTCACTAAACGCTTACAGCACCTGGTATTCCCAAGCGGTCACCCATCTAAGTACTGACCAGGCTCAACGTTGCTTATCTTCGGTGATCGAGCGAGAACCGGTGTATTCAACGTGATAGGCCGTAAGCCCGCAAGCAAATTGAAGTGAGTCCACAAACGAGAAGTGCGAGGAAAGAAACTGTTAGAGTAGAAGAGTCGATTACATTTAATTATTTTGACGGTAAAAGGGTGGGAACGTGATGCCAATCTAGTAGTTCGGGTAAATACATCTAATCTTTCTCTTATCCTTTCTCCGACACCACTTTGTACCGTGTTCTTTTTTTTGGTTTTAGCTCTGCTGTCATATAATCTCCCCCTGCGCACTAGTGGCCGTAGTCTTTCACATGGACAAGGAGGGGCGGTGAAGGCGGTAAACTTTGAATAGAAATTTAAAATATAAAAAGTTGTGGAGAGCTATGTCATGCCCTTGTTTATATCGGATCCAATTCGCTAAAAATAAAAACATCTAATCTAGCATTTATATAAAGTTGTATAAATGAATGACAAAACATTGACTAAAGAAGTTAGAGACATAGGTTACTAACAGCTGCAAAGGTTAGAAAATCGTGGAGAGCCATGATTGTAAATATCCTATTCTATGTTTGAGAACCGCTACACTATGAAAACAATGATAATGTCCCAATTCGCTAAAAAAAAAAAACAAAAAAAATTAATCTAGCGTTTATATAAACAAAGTTGTATAAATGAACTAGCAGTATAGCCCGGCGTTGCTCGGGTGTAATGAAAGCTTTAAAACTAATCCATGGTCCTGGAGCTCAGACTCTTTGGACGTTAGCAAGAAAGACTAAAAAGCAATAGTTGTTTCTAGTTAAACCAAAACCGTAGACTGAAAGAAAAATGAATGGATGTGAGTCAAATTTTGATTTCCTGGTATCGATATCAAATAAGTTTTTTTTCGCCGTAAACTGAATTTTGATGGCTAAATAAGTCCACTGAGTAAATGGCATCGTGGCTGAGACAAAGAACTACAATTATACCTACTTAGAGCCAAATCCGAAGCAAAAACCAAAATAAAAGTGCTGAAAAAAACACAGACATACAGGCAGATAAACGGACACACACACACAAACACATTGCCTTTTATATATATATATATATATATATATATATATATATATATTATCGATTTTCAGCACTATTGTAAGAACTGCAACCTTGAAACCTCTGAATATCATTTCTGATGTCTTTATCTATGAGTGTATCAAATTTGATTAAAATCGGACTACTCCTTCTATAACCCGATTTGTTCGATTATCGATTTTCGATATTTATCGGGGGTACCTCGACACAACACCTAGCTAAGAACACTCGCAGACGCTTATAGTACAACTGTGTAAATTTTCAAGAAAATCGGTTCAGCCGTTTCGGAGTCTATTGGTAACGCGCGCGCACACACACACACACACACACACACACACACACACAGAGTTCCATTTATAAATAAGTTTAGATTAGATAGATGACCAAAACATTGACTAAGGAAGTTAGTATAAAAACCCAAATTACTTACAGCTGTAAAGGTTAGGAAATTGTGGAGAGCCATTATTGTAAATGTTCTGTCCTTTGTTTAAGAATCACTACGCTATGAAAACAATGATAATATTGTGTTTATCGGGACTGATTTGTGTAACTGGATGGCGGAACATTTGACTAGAAAGGACAGTAAAAAGACACAGGTTACAGCTACAAAGGTCAGGAAATTGCAAGGCGCCATGATCTCCCACGTCCCCTAACTTGTTCGAGGATGAATGCACTATAAGAACAATTCTGTTTATCTGAACCTGGATTTTGCAGGGGGTGGAGGGGTGGATCGGGAACTACTGGAAAATCGATTGAGCGTTTGCATCATCGCTACTGACGCAAAAATAGACGTGTATATGTTTGTCGAGAATATTTGAAGCAGAAGGCAGCTGAACTCTATCTGGACAGAACCTAATTTTCCAGGTGGTCGGACTTGACAGAGAATCTTGCAGCACAGGCTACAAAGACAATAAAAGACGATAAAAAGCGAGAAAACAGCAGGTCGTTGAGGGTAGGTGGAGTAAGACGATGTCGATAATGGGTTCGGCCGTCTCCAGCCAAGCAAACGGGGCTTTTATGCAGTCATAGGCACTTTTTGTACTATAAATGTTTAGAAGAGAACGTAAAGAATGTTTACTAAATTTAGTTATGTCTGGCACAAGGACATAAATCTCACAACGAAAGGCATTCAACGCCAATCAAAACAATTATAGCCGTAATAGACTTCGAAAGTATTTTGCTAGCCTACACTATACAGTAAAGAGCCGTTCGAAAGATCACAGACAAACACATTACGGAGACACGGAAGTGTCACACACACACACACACACACACACACACACACACACACACACACACACTGGGTGCCCCATACTTTCGGCCTTGTGCCACATCTAAGCTGCATACTATATACACACACATATTTAAAAGTCTTCAAGCCATGTTTCACACACGTTTTATATTGAGCAACTATCATTTTCTACACATAACATACTTTAGAACAAGTTAATTTATCATATATATATATATATATATATATATATATATATATATATATATTTGTGTGTGTGTGTGTGTGTGTGTGTGTGTGTGTGTGTGTGTGTGTGTGTGTTACGGAAAATGCCGAAAATTAACGAAATGGTTGAACAACGGAAATATTGAAATTATATTGAAATGATAGGGGTCGCGGGTTCGAATCCTGACGAATGACACACATTTTCGTAACAAAATTTATCGTAAATAATCAGGCTGGTAGAAATATACTGTTTGATTAAAAAACAAAATATCTACTCAAATACGAGTATCGATAAAAAATAATGTTAGAACAAATAATTTCATATATGTGTGTGTTTACAAAGAGTGTGAAACAGAGATAGACAAAGAGAGAGAGAGAGAGAGAGAGAGAGAGAGAGCGAGAGCGAGGAGAAATAAGAAAGAAAGAAAGGGAGAAAGAATGGAAACAAGATCAACATTGTTTTTGGAAACTGAAAATCACTATGCAGTTTTGATTCCAATGTCCACACTGACTGAGCACTACTTCACCTTTCTTTCTTTCTTTCTTTCTTTCTTTCTTTCATTTTCAGAGTTCTTTCTCAGATTTCTTTCGTTATTCCTTCCTTTTATATCTATCTATCTATCTATCTATCTATCTATCTATCTATCTATCTATCTATCTATTTCAGTCTCTTCATTACTATCTATCTATCTATCTATCTATCTATTTCAGTCTCTTCATTACTATCTATCTATCTATCTATCTATCTATCTATCTATCTATCTATCTATTTCAGTCTCTTCATTACTATCTATCTATCTATCTATCTCAGTCTCTTCATATCTATCTATCTATCTATCTATCTTAGTTAATTTCATATCTATATATGTTAGTCTATTCATATCTATCTATCTATCTATCTATCTATCTATCTATCTATCTATCTATCTATGTTAGTTAATTTCATATCTATGTATGTTAGTCTATTCATATCTATCTATCTATCTATCTATCTATCTATCTATCTATCTATCTATCTATCTATCTATCTATGTTAGTTAATTTCATATCTATGTATGTTAGTCTATTCATATCTATTTATCTATCTATCTATCTATCTATCTATCTATCTTGACACATATTTATATAACTAATTTTTTCATGTGTATGTATGTATGTATGTATTTTTTTTATCAATATAACTAATTTTTTCATATCTATCTATCTATCTATCTATCTATCTATCTATCTATCTATCTGTGTCAGTCCATCCATATGTATGTATGTATGTATGTATGTATGTGTGTTTTTATCAATATAACTCTCTCTCTCTCTCTCTCTCTCTCTATCTATCTATCTATCTATCTAGACTACATATTCATTCGATAGTTTGACTATTAAGCTGTTCTGCCGAGTGCCAAGATATACACATGGCAGTTTTGTGATGTAAATAGTAGAATTCTATTTGAGAAGCAGATCTTGATCGGCAACAGAGTAGTCCAGGTTTTAAAGGGTTCTTTTTTGCTTTAGCTAATTTGAAGTTGTCGTTAGTGCTCTCCTCAGAAGAAATAGAGATTCTTCGGTTCATGTAACATGAATGAAAATATCAATCATAAAATAGAATCTGCGAGCCCACAAGGTTATCCTTTCCTGCCTAAATACATTGGGTTGTCCGGAAAGTTGACGCCGATTTTTAATCGTTCATGTTCCAACACGTTAGAACGCGTCAAATATATATAGACTAGCATCATAACCCGGCGTTGCCCGTGCAACTCAGAACATTTTAGTAGTAGGAGAAGATGCCAATGAGAAAAGTAGATGGAAATCATTTATTGAAAGTAGGAAAGGAGCGCTGAGGCTGTTAGTAACCAATTTCAGTATTAAGAATAAAGCATTGAATGCATGTTGCTGTAGTATTCGAACGGAGTATAAAGTTTAGTTTTATTGCCGGTCATACTTTTGTCTCCTTCTAAGGGGTGGGGGTTCTTTGTGTGAGTATTGTAAACATTGCGTTCCAAGTAATTTAGCAGCCATCTTCGATTAAAGTAACGCACTCACATTAGGTGTGCTCAGTTTTTGTAGATTTTTTCACATGCCTCCTAAAAAAAGAGCTCGGTTAGGACGTATGACCGCTAAATCGTTCTCAATTTCCAAAACATCAAATCTCGTTTGAAACACCAATACTCACACAAAAAAACCCCAAACTCCTTAGAAGGAAACAAAAGTATAATCGACACTAAAGGTACACTTTATACTCCGTTCGGATACTACAGCAACATGCATTCAATGCCTTCTTCTTGATGCTGAAAATGATTACTAACAGCTTCAGCTCTCCTTTCCAACTTTCAATAAATGATTTCCATCTACTTTTCTCATTAACATCTCCTACGACTAAAATGAATAGGAAGTGGAGTTAATAATAAATAAGATAGAAGTTTACCTGTTTTAAATGTAGAAAGTCAAACTGAACCCAGTTTAGCAATCTCAGCGCCTCGGCAGTAACGCGTGTATAAGGAGTTTGGCCACTAGAGGTTTGGTTGCATTCTGTTCCTTTCGACACCACTCCCCTACGCCTAACTGGTCTTGTCTCTAACACACAAAGTATCATCAAATGGAGATTTCATGTTGTAAGGCACAGTCGATTATGTTCTGACCACAAATAGACTATGGAAAATTATGTTAACCTATGGAAAGGGACTTGGGAGCCTATAGTAGACAGAATATAATCTCAGTCTACAAAACTTCCATATATGCTGTTACGCGTTCTTCCTTCACATGCAAATGCAAAAAGGAAGCCTTGCTTCCAACAGGGAAACAGGCCACGTACAGTTGGCCATAGGCGAAGCATGGCTCGCTTAAAAGAATGCTCGTGGTGGTAAACGTCTGTCCCTGAGATTTGTTGATGGACATTGCGAAACATAATTTTACTGGAAATTGAGAACGATTTAGCGGTCATACGTCCTAACCGAGCTCTTTTTTTAGGAGGCATGTGAAAAAATCTACAAAAAACTGAGCACACCTAGTGTGAGTGCCTATTACTTTAATCGAAGATGGCTGCTAAATTATTTGGAACGCAATATTTACAATACTCACAAAAACATAAAATCTCGTGATGCAATAATGTTTATAATATTAAATGGATAAACCCCTTTAAAACTCGGTTATATAAAAAATAATTATATAAAAAATTGTTGTTTCAAAATTGTTAAAAAATTCTATTAAGAAAATTTATTTTCTTTTATTTTGCGTAAACGTGATTTGATGTTTTGTGTGACATTGTAACCAACATTTTGCGTTTGTTTTTGTTTCAAAATTACGGGGGAAAATATTTACATTTTTTGATGACTAAATAAATTGAACATAAAAATAAAAATTATTTATTTTGTTTTACTGAAATTAGAACGCTCGCAGTTCAGAAATTTTCTAAGAATATTTAAAAATGTAGGCATTTAATTTTAGAGGAAAAAGTTACATTAATGCCACACGAATTACAAACAGTTGATTTCCTGCATGAAATATTTAGCGAAAAAAAAAAGAAGTTTTATTTTATTTTTAATTTTATTTTCTGATGTATGAAATATTAAATCTGAAAAAAAAATTAAATGATTAAATTAAACAGTGGCACTTTCTTTTTACATATTTTGTTTTTGTTAAAAAAATACTCTTTTTAAAAAAATATTTTTTTGTTTCAAAATTACGGGGAAAAATATTCACATTTTTTGTTGACCAAATTAATTTTTAAAACGTTGGAATAAAAGTTAAATATAAAGGCTAATTTTTTTTTAATAAAAATATTTTAGTCGCGTTTGACACGTGTGATTTTATTTCTGTGACGTAATTTATCAATCATCTTAGATTTTACGGAGCAAATGTAAACAATCGGCTCCATTGGCCAAAAAGTGCGAAATGCAAAATTATTTAAACTCAAGTATGTGCCGAACTGGCTTTCCTGTAGATATGCGTCCCTAGAGAGTTTGAATGGCATACCTTAAAAAATGTAGGCGTGCATAGGGAACAGTCACACACAGACCCACAGATTGCTTTTTATATATATAGATATGCTTATTTTTCCGATTAGAGCACACTTCAAAATACCTCTTGTGAAAGAAAGTATAAGATTACTTAATTTTTTTTTTTTAATCATTTCACTCCGAGCAAGGCGGAAACGCCACTGATGTGCAGGGGGCTACATAAGTGTAAAAAGATTAATTAGAAAAGAGTGAGGAGTACAAACTAGTTAGAAAGGAACAATAGAAAGCTGAGAAAGCAGGTGCGATGACAGATACATAGGTGGAGAGAAAGGGAAGGTTATACGGGGGTGGGGAGAGAGCTAGAGTCCAGTGGTTAGTAGATGAGTATTGACATTGCATTTAAATTTCTGGAGGCTGTAGCCGTCAGGAAAGCAAGAATACGGGAGCGAGTTCCACAGGCGGGAAGTGCGAGGGAAGAAGCTGCAGGAGTAGAATTGTCGTCTGCATTTGGCTAACCTGACTGTGAATGGGTGGGACCCAGTTGCCAGTCTGGTTGAACGAGTAAACACTTGTTGAGGAGGCATCAGTGACTTAAGTTCGTCTGAGCAGAAGCCATGAAAGTATTTATAGAATAGATTTGTGTTGATTTTGCATCCCTATGAAAATGGAAGATTAAAAAGAGCCTTTTAGACACTTGAGACTTTTGTTTTCATCCACCGGTGGGCGATATCGCCCAGATTGGGAAATCGAGGAACAGTAAGGTAGTTCTAATGAAAATAATAACAGGGACACTTGTATTTTTTTTTATCAACGTTTCACCCCAAGCAAGGCAACACTGCGACTAGTGTGCAGGGGGTTACGGTGAGAGAAAAAGAAAGAGAGGATACGTTTCCGGGAGTGTAGAAAAAAAAAGAATAAGAGAAAGTTGAAAATCAAGAAGATAGAAGATGGCAACTGATGTTGCACTTAATCTTTTGGAAATCATAGTTATCAGGGAAATAAGTAAATGGAAGTAAGTTCGACAGTGCGAAAGAAGAAACTGATGGAGTAGAAATAGCGGTCAGATTTGACTATTTTCAGGACAAAGGGGTGGGACCTAGTTGCCAATCTAGTAGCACGTATAAATTCGTGTGGTTAGGACACCAAGGAAAGAAGCTCTTCGGAGAACAGATCGTGATAATATTTGGAGAAAAGACAGAGGAAAGCCACATCATGTCGGTGAGAATGTGACTGAAAATGAACTGCCATATCGGGATCGGTTACATTTCAGATACTCATTAGAGATCTGACATGTTGAAACCGGAAGGTACGCAGGGATAGCAACATATGCTTTCAGAATCTGTAAAGTACTGGCAGTATAGCCCGGCGTTGCTCGGGTGTAATGAAAGCTTTAAAACTAATCAATGGTTCTGGAGCTCAGACTCTTTAGACGTTGGCACGAAAGACTAAAAAGAAATAGTTGTTTCCAGTTAAACCGAAACCGTAGACTGAAAGAAAAATGAATGGATGCAAGTCAAATTTTGATTTCCTGGTATCGATGTCAAATAAGTTGTTTTGGTCGTAAACTGAATTTTGAAGGCTAAATAAGTCCTCTGAGTAAATGGTATCATGGCTGAGACTAAGAACTACCTACTTAGAGCCAAACCCGAAGCAAAAACTAAAATAAAAGGGCTGAAAAAATACAGACATACAAGCAGATAAACATACACACACATAAACATCTTGCCTTTTATATATATATATATATAATCGATTTTCTGCACTATTGTAAGAACTGCAACCTTGAAACTTTTGAATATCGTTTCTTATGTCTTTGTCTATGAGTGTATCAAATTTGATTAAAATCGGACCACTCCTTCTATAACACGATTTTTTCGATTATCACAAAACCTAGCTAAGAACGATCGCAGACGCTTATAGTACAACTGTGTAAATTTTCAAGAAAATCGGTTCTGCCGTTTCGGAGTCTATAGGTAACGGACTCACACACACAGACAAAGTTCCATTTATAAATAATTTTAGATTAGTAGATAAAAAAAAAAATGTCATTAGAAACAAAGAAAATATAACTAAACTGCATTGCAATATCTAAACCAGCGATTCTCAAACCTGGGGAAATTTGAAGCTACTAGGGGGGAAATAATATCACTACCTACTAAATAAAAAATGAGAGAGAGAGAGAGAGAGAGAGAGAGAGAGAGAGAGAGAGAGAGAGAGAGAGAGAGCGAGCCTGTTGTGGATGGGCGGTTTCGTACCTGCCAGTCGGTTTACGTTCACATACGAGCTCTGAAAATTGAAAATCCTCATTCTGTTTTCCACAACCTACATTTGTGAGTCAGGGTTTTCTACTTTATTCACAATCAAGCCCAAAGCACGAAACCAACTGGAGGTGGAATATGAAATACGTTGCGCACTTGCCAAAACTAACCCTGATATTGATACACTGGTGCACAAGAAGCAGCATCACCCTTCTCACTAATTTAATTCTGAAGTAGAAGAGCAAACAAAAGTTCTTTTATTTGTTACTAACCGCTCTCTATGGCTATGCTTAGTTGTTACAAACTACTCTCTATCCACTTTACTCTGTAACTATAAGTTTATCAGTATATTTGTACATTTGAAAAATAAATTAGTAAATAGTCTCAGTTTGTTTTTACTGCTCTTTCTCTCATACATATGAAGGGGGATATCTGGATGGTTGAACTGGGTGTAGGGGAAATGATAGAAAAAGTTTGGGAACCACTGGTCTAAACTTTTACGTAGCAGGAAATGCTGGACAACTGAAATATAACTGCTTGTCAGTTTGGGTTTTAAGTTTGAGTTTTGTTTAACGGCATATCAACCTCTGGTTATTTAATGCCCCCAAAATGGGGTTTTAAGGTATTTTTTTTATTGTTCGGTTATAGTGAGAAGGTTGATTTCTTTTAAAAACTGGGTTTGCCTGATAATTATGGCCAGTAGTGTACACGTCTAAAGACTAAGTATACCCCCACTATATTTTTCTTCTTTAATTTAAAAAAAATCCTTTTGGTATCCAGTGATTATACTTCTACACTTCTGCGGTTTATGAACAGAAATGCATAGTACATCATCTCGGAGAGGCCATGACCATCTGGCTAGTCCAAGACAATTGTGATATTATGAAAATATTTATAGAATAGGCAAATTGAAGCAATGTTATGACAGTGGGATAGTGACTTATTTGGGTTCAATTCAACCAGGCCCTGTTCTAGTTACAGAAAGAGAGAAAGAAAAAAAAGAAAAAAAGAAAGAAAGAAAGAAAGAAGGGAATAAATGAAAAAAAAAAACAGAGAGAAAAAGTAAATAAAAATATTTAGATAAATGAAAAAGAAAGGAAAAATAAAACAATCATTCAAATTGGAAGACAACCAATAACATTTAGCACCGACCTTTTTACGACAAAATAGGTTCAGTGGGGCGGCCATTTTGTTAATGGCGGCTCTCCAAATCGAATGACATTGGTATAACGGCCCGCTATTTTATTGGTCTATCAACTGGGGAATCAATTTCGCTGATTGTCAGTGGACTACCGTGTTTTCTTATTCCTTTATTCATTTTTACTCCCGGGCCAACTCAGAAACATTTTTAACACCGTTACATTTTATTTTAGGTGTGTTTCTGTCTGCCTCCCATGTATATGAAGTTCATCTGTTAGTTTTCTGAAATTTCAGCAAAATTAATATTTCCTGGCAAATAGCTACGAAGGGAGGGAAGCGTTTCATACGATTTACTGACAATTAATTCAATAGTGATTTATATCCTCTCCACCTTGCTTGTTATATTCATCATCATCACCATCATAAAAGTTATCGGCATCTACATTTTAGTGTTTCATATCCTCTTCTTCTGGTTCATCATCATCATCATCATCATCATCCTTACCTCCACCATCATTATCACAATCATCGTTATTATGATCATCATCGCATCTACATTCTGCAGTGACCCATGACGTCTTTTTCTTGCTCATCATCAACATCATCAGCAACAGCAACAGCATCATCACTATCGCCATATACTCCTTCTTAAATATCATCATCATCATCATCATCACTATTACCATCGTCAATTCATCATCATTACCACCATCATCAGCATCATCATCACTATCACCAGATAATCTCCTTCTTGATTATAACCATCATCATCATCAATCAACACTATCATTATTAACATCATCATCATTATCAGTATCGTCGCCACCATCATCATCAACATTATCAGCAATAGCAGCAGCGTCATGACTATCACCATATACTCTCTTTCTAGATTATAATCACCATCATCATCACTATTATTATCATCATTATCAACATCATCATCATCATTACTTCCAGGAATTTAAATGCAATGTCAATTCCCATCTCTTATCCACTTGACTCCAGTCCTTCTCTCGTCCTTTCTACATCACCCTCGCATCTTTATTCACACTTGAGCTCCCATCCTCCCCTTACCCTTTCTCTGACACACCCTGTAACTGGTTCATCTTTCTTTTCACTCTTCTCCTGCCTAAACTTTTACTCTTTTGTGTAGCCCTCTGCGCATCAGTGGCGGTACAGCTTTGCTTGAGGTGACACTATTGTCGTCATCATCATCATCATCATCATCATCAATAACATCAGCAACAGAAGCAGAATCATCACTATCACTATATATTCTCCTTGATTATAATCATCATCATCAACACTATTACTATCATCATTATCAACATCATCATCATCATCACCATCATCATCTTCATCATCATCATTGTCACCGTCATCAGCAATACCAGCATCATCACTATCGCCATATATTTTCCTTCTTCATCATAACCATCATCATCATCAACACCATCATTATCATCATTATCAAAATCTTCATCACTATCACCATCATCATCATTGCAAACACCACCATCATCAGCAACATCATTATCACTGTCTATATTCTATAGTCTCATTGTTCAACATCAACCTCATCATCATCCACATCATCACCATCATCATCATCACTACCACTATCATCACCATCATCATTATCACCATCAACATTTTACAGTTTTCCCAATTCTCTTCTTCTTGTTCATCATTATCATCACTAACACAATGATCATCACCATCGTCATCATCAGCTTCATTATTAATATCATCATCATCATCATTATAATTACTATCTACATCATCATCACTACCACTATCGCCGCCATCATCATCATTATAACCAGCATTTTCACTTTTACCATCAGCATCGTCATTATCAACATCTGCATTCTACCGTGTTCCAAAGATTCTCTGTCTTGTTTATCATCATCATCATCATCATCAGCAGCAGCAGCAGAAGCAGAAGCAGCAGCACTATCACCAACACATTTTTGCAGTTGCATAAATACGACTTTCAGAAGCTAACTAGATTACTGAAAGACATGAAAATATCATTAGAAACAACAAAAAAAAAAGAGTGCTGGATTAATATCAGTATGGAAGTGAATGTTGGACGATCTCATCAATGATGAAGGAGAGGCTTGAGGCATCAGAAATGTGGTTTTACAGAAGGATGCTGAGGATACAATGATGAGGTGTTAGAAAGGATGCAAACGAGAAGAAAATACTTATCAAGAAGAGACAAATGGATTTCCTGGCTCACGTAATGAGAAAGGAGGACCTGGGGAATTTAATACTCACAGGTCGGATAAAGAAAAGGAGAGACGAGGGAAAGTAACGCAAGATGTGCATGTTAGGTCTGAGCAAATGGATAGCGGAGCGAAGCTTAGAAGAGATACCAAGAGAAAAAAAACATTGAGAGCGACAAGAGACAGAGCCAAGAGAATGTCCATAATCACCTATGTCCTAAAGAGACTCGGCACATGAAGATAAAGACGAAACATGGACGTATCTTACTACCGGGCACACCGGGCACGTGTCCGGGCCGATCCGTGCAATCATAGTGAAAATCCGGGCAAGGAAAAATGTCTTCGTCAGAAGTCAAACTAAACAATTCACGAAGAAAGAAAGAAAGAAAGAAAGAAAGAAAGAAAGAAAGAAAGAAAAACGAAGAAAACATCCAAATGAACGCAGTAAAAATCTGTTTGTTTATTTATTAATTTTGGGAGAAAAGACTGGTTATACTCAGAAAGTCCGAACCCGATTTCCTGGTTTCGTTCAAGTTCTGTGCCTAATTTCCATCGGAATAGCCGAAAAAATCCGCAAAAATCATAGTTTCTGCAAATGGATGACACTGATGACGTCATCATATTGTCAACTAATAAATCCGGGCAATTTTTTCTGTGCCCGGTGTTTTTTTAGCATCAGCCACGGCCCTGTAATGACATTTTTCTTTTGTTAATAACTTTGATGTGGAGCCAAAAGTGGGTCCACAGAAGTATAACACGGAACAATGAGGTTTAGATTAAAGAAAGACGTATTACAGAAAAGGTTACTAAGAAGAAGGTACAAATAAGTAGAACTTATGAATCCGGTATAGTCATTGGTAGTCGACTGCGGTCATACGCACAGTGCTACCGTCGGGTCTCCTCTCACTCTTACTGCTATCACAAACCTATTAATATAGCAGTGGGTGAGTCCATGTTGAGGTGAGTATGGTTTCCACAACATACTTGATGCAAAATAAAATCCTTTGAGAAAGTACCTCGGAGGATGAAACACGTTAGCTAAGATAAAATTTTATTTTCTCTTTATACATATTGCTTTTTTATAGAAGCATTTTAATTATATCTGAAACTAGCAGTATAGCCCGGCGTTGCTCGGGTGTAATGAAAGCTTTAAAACTAATCCATGGTCCTAGAGCTCAGACTCTTTGGACACTGGCACGAAAGACTAAAAAGAAATAGTTGTTTCCAATTAAAGCGAAAACGTAGACTGAAAGAAAAATGAATGGATGTAAGTCAAATTTTGATTTCCTGGTATCGATATCAAATAAGTTTTTTTTGTCGTAAACTGAATTTTGAAGGCTAAATAAGTTCTCTGAGTAAATGGTATCATGGCTGTGACTAAGAACTAGAATTATACCTACTTAGAGCCAAACCCGAAGCAAAAACTAAAATAAAAGGGCTGAAAAAAATACAAACATACAGGCAGATAAACACGCACACAGACACACAAACATCTTGTCTTATATATATATATATATATATATATATATATATAATCGATTTTCTGCACTATTGTAAGAACTGCAACCTTGAAACTTCTGAATATCGTTTATGTCTTTGTCTATGAGTGTATGAAATTTGATTAAAATCGGACCACTCCTTCTATAACCCGATTTTTTCGATTATCGATTTTCGATATTTATCGAGGGTACCTCAAAACAAAACCTCGCTAATAACACTCTCAGTCGCTTATAGTACAACTGTGTAAATTGTCAAGAAAATCGGTTCAGCCATTTCAGAATCTATACGTAACGAACACACACACAGACACATGCACACAAAGTTCCATTTATAAATAAGTTTAGATTTCACACACACACACACACACACACACACACACACACACACACACACACACACACACACACACACACATTTAAAGGTGAAACGATTGTCATCATCATCATCAGTATCATCAGCAACAGAAGCAGCATCATCACTATCACACACACATTCTCTCTCTCTCTCTCTATATATATATATATATATATATATATATATAAATACTCTCACTTTCTCTCTCACTCTCTCTATATATAATTAATTAATTGCATATACATTTTACGTTTTTTTACGTTAGATGTACAAAATACAAACTACTACAAAATTGAACATTTTGTTTCAACATTGAAAGAAAGATGTCTCATCAGGTAGCTAATAATGATGGTAATAAACGTTCCATTGAAAACATTAAAAAAAAAAACAACACTTCTCTTTATTTTTGGATTTTTTTTTGTACGAGGTACAAAGATATTAAAAATCAGGGGGGGGGGGGGAAGGAGGGAAGAAAAGATAAGAAAATAAGATGAGAAATAAAGAAAATGAAAAGAAAGAAGAAAGGGAAAGACACAGAAGAAATAGTAACTGAAGAAGAAAATAAGTGTGAAAATATAGAGAGGAAAGAGCCAATGGAAACGGCTAAGAAACAGAAATTTTGAATTGTGGCCGGAAGTGAATCGCAGTCATATATTGACATCAGTTACACGGTGTCTGGGTTCAAATCTTTTGGCATTTGTTAAAAAAAGGAATTGTACTTCTATAAAGAAAAGCAAAGGAAGAGGAAAAGAAAAAATAAAGAAGGAGTAGAATATGAAGAGGAATATACAGTGGAAAAAAGTGAGAAAATGTAGAGAGGGAAGAAAAGGGAGATCCAATGGAAACAGCTAAGAGAGAGAAATTTTAAATTTTGGTCGGAAGTGAATTACAACCAGATATTGACATCGGTTACACGGTGTCTGGTGTCTGGGTTCGCATCTTTTGGCATTTTTAAAAAAGAAAAAAAAGAATTGTACTTCTATAAAGAAAAAGAAAAGGAAGAGGAAAAAGTAAAATACAGAAGGAGTAGAAAGGGAAGAATAAAATAAAGAGGAAAAAATAGTGAGAAAATGTAGAGAGGGAAGAAAGGTGAGAGCCAATGGAAACGTCTAAGAGAGTGCATTTTTTAAAATTTTCACCGGAAGTGAATTGCAGACAGATATAGACATCGGTTACATTGCTTCAAGTTAAATCTTTTGGCATTAAAAAAAAAATGGTGAAATCACACACACAAACAGAAAAATTATTCATTAAACCTAAAATAAAAAATATTTAAAAAACATAGCATGAAGATATGAATTCATTAGACCTAATATAATAGATTGGAAAAAAGTAAATAAATAAAAATTAAAATTAAAAATTAAAATTAAAAAATTGTGTTCTTTAGCGTTAGTTGGCAACCAGTCTACCACACAAAGTAATGGTTACCTATGGTAGGAAAATCTTCTTCACAATCAGTTATGTCATTTTCGAGTCATGATCGCTCAAGCGTGTATCACGTATGGTACTTAACTAAATGCGACAAGTCGAAAAATGTACCTCCTCAATAAAAACCATTACTCTTCTTAGTGAGTGTAACTTTTTTGTTCAAGAGAGAGAGAGAGAGAGAGAGAGAGAGAGAGAGAGAGAGAGAGAGAGAGAGAGAGAGAGAGAGACTTGTTATTTTGATTGAATATTTTTTGCCCTTTTTTATTTTCCATCTTTGACTTGTGATTCTGATTGACTATTTCTTTTCACCACTAATTTTATTTTAAATCTTGGGCTTGTGATTCTGATTGACCTTTTCTTTTTGTTCCTTTTTTATTTTGTATCTTGGACTTGTTATTTTGATTGAATATTTTTTTGCTCCTTTTTTATTTTACATCTTGAACTTGTGATTCTGATTGACCTTTTCTTTTTGTTCCTTTTTTATTTTGTATCTTGGACGTGTTATTTTGATTGAATATTTTTTTGCTCCTTTTTTATTTTACATCTTGAACTTGTGATTCTAATTGACCTTTTCTTTTTGTTCCTTTTTTATTTTGTATCTTGGACTTGTTATTTTGATTGAATATTTTTTTGCTCCTTTTTTATTTTACATCTTGAACTTGTGATTCTGATTGACCTTTTCTTTTTGTTCCTTTTTTATTTTGTATCTTGGACTTGTTATTTTGATTGAATTTTTTTTGCTCCTTTTTTATTTTACATCTTGAAATTGTGATTCTAATTGACCTTTTCTTTTTGTTCCTTTTTTATTTTGTATCTTGGACTTGTTATTTTGATTGAATATTTTTTGTCCCTTTTTTATTTTAGATCTTGAACTTGTGATTCTAATTGACCTTTTCTTTTTGTTCCTTTTTTATTTTGTATCTTGGACGTGTTATTTTGATTGAATATTTTTTTGCTCCTTTTTTATTTTACATCTTGAACTTGTGATTCTAATTGAACTTTTCTTTTTGTTCCTTTTTTATTTTGTATCTTGGACTTGTTATTTTGATTGAATATTTTTTTGCTCCTTTTTTATTTTACATCTTGAACTTGTGATTCTGATTGACCTTTTCTTTTTGTTCCTTTTTTATTTTGTATCTTGGGCGTGTTATTTTGATTGAATATTTTTTTGCTCCTTTTTTATTTTACATCTTGAACTTGTGATTCTAATTGACCTTTTCTTTTTGTTCCTTTTTTATTTTGTATCTTGGACTTGTTATTTTGATTGAATATTTTTTTGCTCCTTTTTTATTTTACATCTTGGACTTGTGATTCTAATTGACCTTTTCTTTTTGTTCCCTTTTTTGCATCTTGAACTTGTTATTTTGATTGAATATTTTTTGCCCCTTTTTTATTTTACATTTTGGAGTTGTGATTCTTTTTACCACTTTTTTTTACCACTTTTTCATTTTATATCTTGGACTTTTCATTCTGATTGACTATTTATTTTTGGCCCTTTTTTATTTTACATCTTAGACTTGTGATTCTGATTGACTATTTCTTGACCTTTGGATTTAGGTTACAGACGTTTTTCAACGACCGTGTTATTTTGTATTTTTCTAATCAGAGACATTTTGCAAAGGGTTTGACTTTCTGTTCCACCATTTATTTACACATGCTCTTGCTATAAGTGGGTCTCTTTTCCTTTCTCTATCCCTCTTGACTTCGATGTCTCGTGAGGTTTAAGCTTTCCACGCCATTCTTCATTAAGTATTTCAAGGAATTTCATCAGTATTTTCCTGATTGTAAATGAAATTGTTCTTTTTATTGACATTTCTTTAAGACTTCCTTGTTGGTTACTAGCTTCGTCCATGGAATTTTCAGTATCCATCTGTAGAAACATTTCTGCTGCCCCCTTGTTTTTATCCGTGGGGAGATTGTTCAGAATTCACTGACATATAAATAGATGGATACAGCAATGCATTACTTTTTGCTTTGTTTCTAACGAAATTCTTGGGAGAAAAAAAAGAAAAAAAAAGAAAGAAAAATGTAACGTTTGGGTATTTATATATTTTTATTAGCTCGTAAAGAAAGAAACAGTTAATTAAATAGTTAAGTAATGGTTACCTATGGCGGAAAAATCTTCTTCACAGTTATGTCATTTTCGAGTCATGATCGCTCAAGCGTGTATCACGTATGGTACTTAACTAAATGCGACGAATCGAAAAATGTACCTCCTCAATAAAAACCATTACTCTTCTTAGTGAGTGTAACTTTTTTGTTCCAGAGAGAGAGAGAGAGAGAGAGAGAGAGAGAGAGAGAGAGAGAGAGAGAGAGAGAGAGTTGTTATTTTGATTGAATATTTTTTGTCCCTTTTTTATTTTACATCTTGAACTTGTGATTCTAATTGACCTTTTCTTTTTGTTCCTTTTTTATTTTGTATCTTGGACTTGTTATTTTGATTGAATATTTTTTTGCTCCTTTTTTATTTTACATCTTGAACTTGTGATTCTAATTGACCTTTTCTTTTTGTTCCTTTTTTATTTTGTATCTTGGACTTGTTATTTTGATTGAATATTATTTTCCCCTTTTTTATTTTACATCTTGAACTTGTGATTCTAATTGACCTTTTCTTTTTGTTCCTTTTTTATTTTGTATCATGGACTTGTTATTTTGATTGAATATTTTTTGTCCCTTTTTTATTTTACATCTTGAACTTGTGATTCGAATTGACCTTTTCTTTTTGTTCCTTTTTTATTTTGTATCTTGGACTTGTTATTTTGATTGAATATTTTTTTGCTCCTTTTTTATTTTACCTCTTGAACTTGTGATTCTGATTGACCTTTTCTTTTTGTTCCTTTTTTATTTTGTATCTTGGACGTGTTATTTTCATTGAATATTTTTTTGCTCCTTTTTTATTTTACATCTTGAACTTGTGATTCTAATTGACCATTTCTTTTTGTTCCTTTTTTATTTTGTATCATGGACTTGTTATTTTCATTGAATATTTTTTGTCCCTTTTTTATTTTACATCTTGAACTTGTGATTCTAATTGACCTTTTCTTTTTGTTCCTTTTTATTTTGTATCTTGGACTTGTTATTTTGATTGAATATTTTTTGCCCCTTTTCTATTTTACGTCTTGGACTTTTTATTTTGATTGAATATTTTTTTGCCTGATTGTAAATTTAATTGTTCTTTTTATTGACATTTCTTTAAGACTTCCTTGTTGGTTACTAGCTTCGTCCACGGAATTTTCAGTATCCCTCTGTAGAAACATTTCTGCTGCCTCTGTCTTTTATTCATCCGTGGGGTGATTGTTCAGAATTCACTGACATATAAACAGATGGATACAGCATTACATCACTTTTTGCTTTGTTTCTAACGAAATTCTTGGGAGAAAACAAAACAAAAAAATCTAACGTTTTGGAATTTATATATTTTTGATTAGCTCGTAAAGAAAGAAACAGTTAATTAAATGGGTATAAAACGTTTCACGTTCAAAGAGGAGATGAGTTAAGCACGGGCAATTCATATCGCAAGCTCGAGCTTTTAAAGTCGCTACTGAAAATGAGGCTAATTTTTTCTGACACATGCAGACGATATTGCTTATAAAAAGAAAAGGCTGATATCATTGCTTAAAATTTCCGCTCTTGAATTGCTGCGTAAAAGCAATTAACGAATCATGTTTTTCACCAATAAGTTAGAAGTAATTCTTAATTTTTACGCCCTGTTTGCATCATCTTGTTTCTCTTATTGCAATAAAACAGAAAGCATGCTTGTTTGAAATGAAAGCCCGATATGCATATTTCAAATTGGAAATACCAAAACCACGCAAGTACAACAATTTAAATATTTAGGAGATGTTTTAACAGAGGAAGGAAAGTGCGTCACAAAAATCCGAAGGCGCATTGGGATAGGGTATAGTGGGTTATTCGTTCTAGTGGAGAGTAGTTGTGTATTGTTGCAGATTAACGGAATTTGGCCTCGTTGTAGAGAGCCCACTATAAGTTATAAAAAGGGTATTATAAAAACACGAAAAACAAATTGAGTATAGAAACAACATTTTATATATACACATATTCATTAAGGTTTTTACAATTAAAGTAATCCTTTTAGGATGGGTCCAATGGACGTTAAAAGTTCATGGCAATAAAATGCTGCAAAGAAAATTTGTGCGTTGGATGTGGGAGCGTGGTAATTTAGGAATGTCTTTCATATATCCGCTCCTTTGGTTGGTAAATAGTTTAGAGACAGAGAAGAAGAAAAGGAGATGGAAGGGCGGCGAGCATAGTAAGTCACTTGACTTGGTCAAGGGAAGTGTTAATTACGTTAGTGCTTTCTCGAGTCTCTCTCTGTCGGTGTCTCTGTCTGTCTCCTCTGTCTCGTGACGATTTCTGTATCGGCTTTTTGTAACGTCTTTGTGGATCCCAGCAGATCATTTGGGAATTCACACTCGAATTTGATTCTGGGCTTCCCATTGGCCGATAAACAAAATTCGCGTAGGCTCACGAACTGGAATTTGATATTTAATTAATTTGATATTTAATTAAAATATTTTGGCTTTCTGCCGGAACCTCTGCGTGGAGCCGGCTGCGCACGGACCACTTTTGGTAATTTGCTTTTTGGTCCTGAGAGTGCAAACACCCGGTCCCTCGCTTTGCTCGGTATCACCACAAGGGAAAGTGCCTTCCCGAAGCTAAGTAGAACATTAAGAAAGAGAAAAAATCGTTAGGAAAAAATACTGAATAGTTACATAAAATCAATTCGTCTATATGATAAAGAATGATGGACAATCTACTCATAGATGAAGAGCGAGGAACAACATAAATGTTGTTATACCGAGGGATGTTGAGAATGCCATATATGGAACATATAAGCAACGACGAAATTTTAAAGGATATGGAAATGAAAAGAAATATTTAACATAGTCTAAATTTCTAGGACACATCACAAGGAAAGAGGGCTTAGAAACTTTGATGCTCATAAGGCAGGTCGAATGAAAGAGAAGCAGAAGTAAATAGCGAATAATCTACTAAGCAAAATTAATAAGGTTAAAAAATAACAAAAAGCCAATATTTGTTAAGTTTAACAAAGGACAGGAAAATGTGAAGAGCCATGATTGCCAACTGCTTCAAAGTTCGACCTTATAAACAGCATCCTTTTTAAGTGAAGGGGAATGGGAAGTAAACAGATTTTATGACTTACCTAATATGTAAATAGAAATGTTATGTACTATACGTCCTCGAATTGGACCGTGAATGCCAGACAGTCACCCTTTTTCTCATTAAGTGTCCTACGAACATCAGCTATCGCTTTCTCATGTTAAGCATGAGTTTCCTTCTTCTTTGCATCCTCTCAAACACCTCATGATTGCTCATGTGCACATTTCATGGTATCCTCAGCATCCTTCTGTAGAACCATATTTCTACTGGCTCAAGCCTCTGCTTTATCTTTGTGGAGATCGTCCAACATTCACTGGCATACAGAAGTACAGATATCAAATAAAAGTGCAGGATATTTTTCTTTGTTTCCGATGAGATTTTACTGTCTCTTAGATTAGCTTCTCTTTGTTTCTCTTACTTCAAGTCTCCTCTTGATCTGTGAAGATATTGTCCATCATTCACTGCCATATAGGAGGATTAATATTACATAACATTTCATCACTCTTTTCTTTGTTTCTCTTGCTTCAAGTTTCCTCTTGATTTCTGAGGATATTGTTCATCATTCCCTGCCATATTAGAGGATTAATATTACATAGCATTTCATCACTCTTTTCTTTGTTTCTCTTGCTTCAAGTCGCCTCCTGATCTGTAAGGAAATTGTTCAGCAGTCATTGCCATATAGGAGGATTGATATTTCATAGTAGTTCAGCACTCTTTTCATTTTTTTCTCTTGCTTCAATCTCCTCTTCATCTGTGAGGAAATTGTCCAGCATTCACTGTTGGACTTTTTGTTGAACACATCCGTCTCCTTCCAATTCTTCATACACCACAATACCACATATATACAATGGACACCTAAAAAGGGGGAAATAATCCATGCATTTATATACAATAAAATATATAATTTAAAACATTTAATGAACAATGAATTGATGGGAGTGGGATGACCCCAAAAACAAACTAAAGTACAACATAATTTTTCAAACTGAAATAATATAAATGTTGGTAAGACCCGTCCATCCCAGAAAAAAGAGTGTTCGCTGTATTCCGCCAAGCGGCGAAATCAAGAAGCACACTCACTAAGGGAGTGGGCGGGGAGAAATAATTAATGGAATGGGAAAATCTAAAGCTGACCCACCCGAGATAAAAGAAACTAAAACAAACTGGGGAGGTTGGGAATCTCGACTTGGATCATAACAAAAGAGAGCGCCGGGTACAGGCTAGGGACACATTTATTTACATTAACTAGGTACACAAAAGAGAACTACCTTAACCAGAGGAGGGATCCAAAGGAATCCACCCCGATGCAACTAGCAGATCTAAAAGAGATAATTAAGGCTAGTACCGTTCATGCGAACCGGGCTCGCCACATTCATACCACCTTTTGCTTGAAGGCTGTCGAACTCAAACGTTTCCAATCAGTTCTAACCTTCATTTTGAGCTGGTGCTCAAAATATCAGATCAAATCCTGATCTGAAAGACGCTACTCTCCTTTCGCGTCGTCCAAATCACCATTCTAGCTGTGGCCAGTAGCGACAGAAAAACTATAGGATTCATCCCACAGAACGGGGGCGACACATTATCACAGGCGAATGCACGATCAATGAGCACAAGCTCCCGCGGTGCGATATGAGCAGACCCGGTTCCATGGTAGAAGGCGTGCGAAGCCGTTTCTTCTAAGCCAAGGTTGCATCGTTCATAATCTGATAAATCCGCTATATGAAGGCCTTGTCATTGAGAGACAACCGATTCCGAACCAATCGCCAAATGAGCAAAAACTCAGAGTTGCTGAGGTAATCGGTATCTGGTGCCGAAGACCAGAACGAGTGAATCTCATACTCTGACAAGTAGAGCACATCACGCAATGAATCCTTCGCGATGCCCTCTACTAACCCACGATGGAAGACTCTCCTAGGTTGTGAAAGGTCACTGGACCATGGAATAGCCCTCAAGGCCGCCAGACATTCAAGGAGAAAATTCAATCGCCCTCGAAGCTTACGGCACCGCCTCGAGATGCGGGGGGAGTGATAGGAAGGCTAGGGAACATGTCCCTCACTATCTCCGCCAGCAATGAGTCTTCCAAAATCGCACGCCTGAGAAATACCATCCTTGAAGAGACCTGGTAGCCCATCAAGTGCGGCATTCCCAGACTCCCGTGACACCGACGCTGGACACAGACACGTTTGTCGACGTAATGTTTGCGTCCTCTTTACAGAAAGGAGAATAGCAAACGTTCGGTCGCCTTCCTACGCTGTTTACAAAGTAGAAGTACTGACAACCGGTAAAGGATAATGGGAAAGACGTATTTAACACACGCCTCAGACAAACCCTTTAAGGACAACGTCCTTCGACGCCAAATCTCGACCTTTGCCAGTACTTCTGACAAATTTTTCTCCAACTGGAGGTCGGGCCCAAACCACACTTCAAAAATGCGAACAGGGCCGTACGTACAGTCGAAAGTCTCCGGGAGGTAACACCCTTTCAGACACCTAACTGTAAGCCGGACGACTTGTTGCAGTTAATCTTGGGCCCTGTGACATGTTCGTACCGTTCAAGCGCCTTCTATAACACCTCAATGTCACTCAGGTAGGACACAAAAGTAGTGACGTCATCGGCGTACGTGAAAATCCTGGCTCGAGTCCCACCAGGTACAGCGATACCACGTAGGGCTGGACTGCACGTCCTGTCCTTTAACCGGAGAAGGAGGGATTCTAACGCCAAAGCACAAAGTAAGAGCGACAGTGGACAACTCTGTCGAACCGACAGCTTTCCGTTCACCAGTACCACAGCTGTGAGGGATTGACACAGGAGGCTAATTCAGCGGCGGAATTTGATTTCGAATCCAGGGCTTGCAGGACAGCCTTCAGGTAACGATGGTCAACCCTTGGACTGATCTAAATTGATCAGTGCGGTTTCTTCGTCGTCTTTTATTCTCTCTATGATGGTGCGAATCAGATGCAGGTTGATATGAATTGTTCGGCTCTTCACAGCACGTCTACTCAGATCCCAACAGAGACTCGGCAACTAATTGCAAACGATTCATCAAGATCTTGGCCAAAATCTTTAACTCTGTGTTTAGCAGAATTATGGGCCGGTAACCCTCTAACACCTTCCCAACATCCTTGCCTTTTCTCAACAGCGTGATCACACCCCTGGTGAACCGGTTGGGGATGGACCCCTGCCGGAAGTTGAACACAACTGTCAAATCCGGAACAAAGATGTGTGACAGCCTCAAGTACAATTCATAGGATAAACCAACGAGACCCGGCGATTTGTCTCTGCCGACCTTCTTCAAATCCGCGTAGACCTCGCCCTCAGTAATCTCTCACTTGCAGCTAACTGCATCAACCGGCAAAACCGTGGGAAGTAAGCCAAATAGCTGCGAAACTTCTCATAAAGGAGACCAGGCTTCTTAGTAAACAGGATCTCGAAAGGCAGCCGAAACGCCTCGCACATGTCGTCAGTCGACCGAAGAGTATGTCCCTCTGGATCCCGAACCTATCGAATGTACCGGTAGTCGCCTCGGCGAATCTCTTCCTTGCGCAGTTCTGCGCCCATGTTCACAGCTTCGGAAGACATCTTGCTTAACCTATGTCTAATTACCTGACCCATGTAATACTTGCTAGTCGAACAATCCAGGGCCTCCTTAGCTAAGGCTATCTCTAGGGAATCCCACCAGCCTCCTCCCGGAAGTAATTAGCTCTAAGTGTCTTCACGTTGACAGTCTTATCTAGTTTAAGCCGTTGGCTGAATTCGGTGGTGAAAGACCTAATTCTATTCTTAAGACTCTCCCAACACTTATTCCCAATGACTCCCCCAGTTAACGCCCGCAGCACTAACAATTAGCTGGCGCCAAAAGTCCCGCCTGTCCAGTAAGGACCTGTTGAACTTCCAGTAACCAGCCATTCTAGGCATATTTTCTAAATCTACCCGGGCACAAACGAGTTTGCGGTCCGAGTAGCCTAACCACAGGAACGTGGAACAATCTAGAAGATCTATGTCGGCTTCACAAACTAGCATTCCCTGCCATATAGGAGGATTGATATTACATAGGTGTTCAGCACTCTTTTCTTTGTTTCTCTTGCTTCAAGTCTCCTCTTCATTTGTGAGGAAATTGTCCAGTATTCACTGCCATACAGGAGGATTGATATTACATAGCAGTTCAGCACACTTTTCTTTGTTTCTCTTGCTTGAAGTCTCCTCTTCATTTGTGAGGAAATTGTCCAGCATTCACTGCCATATAGGAGGATTGATATTACATAGCAGTTCAACACTCTTTTCTTTGTTTCTCTTGCTTCAAGTCTCCTCTTCATTTGTGAGGAAATTGTCCAGCATTCACTGCCATATAGGAGGATTGATATTACATAGCAGTTCAACACGCTTTTCTTTGTTTCTCTTGCTTCAAGTCTCCTCTTCATTTGTGAGGAAATTGTCCAGCATTCACTGCCATATAGGAGGATTGATATTACATAGCAGTTCAACACTCTTTTCTTTGTTTCTCTTGCTTCAAGTCTCCTCTTCATTTGTGAGGAAATTGTCCAGCATTCACTGCCATATAGGAGGATTGATATTACATAGCAGTTCAACACGCTTTTCTTTGTTTCTCTTGCTTCAAGTCTCCTCTTCATTTGTGAGGAAATTGTCCAGCATTCACTGCCATATAGGAGGATTGATATTACATAGCAGTTCAGCACTCTTTTCTTTGTTTCTCTTGCTTCAAGTCTCCTCTTCATTTGTGAGGAAATTGTCCAGCATTCACTGCCATATAGGAGGATTGATATTACATAGGTGTTCAGCACTCTTTTCTTTGTTTCTCTTGCTTCAAGTCTCATCTTCATCTGTGAGGAAATTGTCCAGCATTCACTGCCATATAGGAGGATTGATATTACATAGGTGTTCAGCACTCTTTTCTTTGTTTCTCTTGCTTCAAGTCTCCTCTTCATTTGTGAGGAAATTGTCCAGTATTCACTGCCATACAGGAGGATTGATATTACATAGCAGTTCAGCACACTTTTCTTTGTTTCTCTTGCTTGAAGTCTCCTCTTCATTTGTGAGGAAATTGTCCAGCATTCACTGCCATATAGGAGGATTGATATTACATAGCAGTTCAACACTCTTTTCTTTGTTTTTCTTGCTTCAAGTCTCCTCTTCATTTCTGAGGAAATTGTCTAGCATTCACTGCCATATAGGAGGATTGATATTACATAGCAGTTCAGCACTCTTTTCTTTGTTTCTCTTGCTTGAAGTCTCCTCTTCATTTGTGTGGAAATTGTCCAGCATTCACTGCCATATAGGAGGATTGATATTACATAGCAGTTCAGCACTCTTTTATTTTTGTTTCTCTTGTTTCAAGTCTCCTCTTCATTTGTGAGGAAATTGTCCAGCATTCACTGCCATATAGGAGGATTGATATTACATATCTGTTCAGCACACTTTTCTTTGTTTCTCTTGCTTGAAGTCTCCTCTTCATCTGTGAGGAAATTGTCCAGCATTCACTGCCATATAGGAGGACTGATATTACATAGAAGTTCAGTACTCTTTTCTTTGTTTCTCTTGCATCAAGTCTCCTCTTCATCTGTGAGGAAATTGTCCAGCATTCACTGCCATATAGGAGGATTGATATTACATAGCAGTTCAGCACTCTTTTCTTTGTTTCTCTTGCTTCAAGTCTCCTCTTAATGTGTGAGGAAATTGTCCAGCATTCACTGCCATACAGGAGGATTGATATTACATAGCAGTTCAGCACTCTTTTCTTTGTTTCTCTTGCTTCAAGTCTCTTCTTCATCTGTGAGGAAATTGTCTATCATTCACTACCATATAGGAGGATTGATATTACATAGCTGTTCAGTACTCGTTTCTCCGTTTATAATTAACGTCACATCTTAATAATTTATAAATCCATTACGGTTAATGTATACCACGTTTTTTTTAAAATTTAGATCCGGTTTTTAGTAAAAAATTCTTATTTTATGCAGGATATTTAAACCATTAAATTATTAGATTATTTACAATCAAACGTGGATGTGCATTGTGGTGCAGTAGATATAGACTCGGTACGAGAAATCGGGGAGCCGTGTTCGAATTCCAGTTGAATTCCTTGCATTCATTTACGGGCAAATACCCTTAAGAAAGGTATTTATCCGTCTCTTCCTTCCAGTAATGGATTAAATAGCAGGACAGATTGTATTCTATAGCCTTGGCTGTCAACCAATCTACTACAGAAAGTAATGGCAACCTACTATGTGATAATCTTCTGCTCAGTCAGTCATGTCTCTTTCGAGACATGATCGTCCAAAGCGTGTATCATGTATGGCACTTAACTGACTGAATGTAATAGTTGGAAAAATACCTAATGCTGATACTGGGCATAAAAGCGGGAACGGATTTATATTGTTATTAAGTAATAAACTGATCCCCCTCTAATTACTACTTAATAATATAATCTAATACATTTTTCTCTCTTTAGCTATGAGTTACATTAACAGGACAGACTGGGGTCTATAGCCTTGGCTGGCAACCAGTCTACTGCAGAATGTAATGGCAGCCTACTTTGGGATAATCTTCTGCCCAGTCAGTCATGCCTGCTTCGAGACATGATCGCCCAAGCGTATATCACGTATGGCACTTAAGTGACTGACTTACAATCAAATTTCCATAGTAAATTATTTAAAGGAAAATGAATCCTTTAAGCACGTGAATTCCTTTTTGTAGATGTTGTTTTTGTGTAATAACCTTCATTTTCTGATGACGCTGGTTTACGGACGAAACATGTCAAGGTGCAATATTTTAAAATCGTCTTTTAAGGCTAGATTCTGGTGTTAAATGTGGTAGGACTATTGTGTTACACAAAGCGGATATTCTATTTCTGAGATTAATGCAGGCATCCAAAATCCTGGCTGAAACTGTTCCGACATTAACCTCTGACACTTGCAGGGAGTGCGCAAAAACCTCAGGTGCTAATTAGGGACAGAAAGGTGTGTACGCTGCGCCTAATCGTAACGATTCAGAAAATCTGAAAATTTCCTTACGTATTAATGGCCGGTCACCGAGTCCGAAGCTCATCAAACAATCGGAAAAATAAATGTTGGAAACATTTTGCATAGAAAAGAGTGTCCATTGGAAGCAATTTGGGAACTCAAAAAGATATTCAATCTCTAGCAAATTGGGCAAATTACATTCCTTGTGACATATCGGCTTTTATATTCATAAAAAAGGGAAAAAACAAACAATCGATATTTATGGGAGGTGTTTGCTCATACAGATATTACGTTTCAATAAGCATTTTGGGATAGAACGATTTGAAAGATAAAATAGGCCAAAGAAAGAGATGAAATGAATAGGAGTAAGAGGAGGAGGATTACATGGAAAGAAGGAAGGGGAGGGTAGGGTATAAGTAGAGGAGGAGGAGGAAGTGTAGGATCAAATGAAGAAGAGGAAAAGTGTAAGGGAAAATTGAGTAACAGTCGTATCAAATGAGGAGAAGGAAAAGAGTGGAGATAAAAAGAGTAGGAAAAAAGCATAGGGACAGTGGAGGAGGAGGAGGAGGAAGATCTAATGAGGAAGTGGTTAAATGAAGGAGGATGTAAAAGCGGAAAAAGCATAGTGACAACAGAGGAAGAAGAGTAGAGTCCAATGAGGAGGAGGAGGAGGAGGAGGAGGAAGAAGAAGAGGAGGAGGAGGAGGAAAAGTTCAGAGACAAATTGAGAATGAAGTGGGAGGAGGAAAAGCAAAATGCCAGTGAATAAGGAATAGGAGAAAAAGCGTAAGAAAGAATGGGCGAGAATTTAAATCAGGTTAAGGAAGAGGATAGGCTTTAGATGGAAGAAAATGACCAGAAAAAGCATAAGGGCAGTGGAAGGAAAAAAGGAGTCAGTGAGAAGTAGTGAGAGGAAAAGCACAAGAGTGAGTGAAGGAGGAAAATCACATCAGTACAAGTAGGAGGAATGACGTATGAGAAAGTGGAATAGAAAGATCAAATAAAGAGGGTTAGAGGAGGAGGAGGAGTGGAGATGCAAATAGAGAAGGATAAGATAAAGAGGAGGAGAGATAGAGTAGAACAATTTGGGAGGGACGAGAAGAGAAGAGGAGGAGGAAAACGTAGTAGCAAGTGGAGGAGGAAGGTAAGATCAGTTGGGGAAAAGAGTAGAAGCAACAGGGTACTTGAGAAGGTTTTGAAAGTGCGTAGGTGTAAGTGAAGGGGAGGAAGATCAAACAAAGAGGAAGAAGAGAAGTAGGAGGAGAATTAGTTTAAGATCAAAATCAGGGAATTATCCAGGGGATGAAAATATGTCCAAAAAATTAAAAATGACTAAAAAAGCAATTTAGAATTACGGAACTACCAAAAAAAAAAAAAAAAAAAAAAAAAAAAAAAAAAAAAAAAAAAAAAAAGCAAAAAAAAAAAAAAAAGATAAAAATGTAAAAGTAAACAAAAACAAAAAAGTGAGAAAAAAAATTTAGATGAGGAAAATAAAGGAATAGGTATCGCTGAAGTAAGTGAAAAGAACGAATGAATAGTAAAGAAGAAAAGAGAAGAAAAAACGAAGAACAAAGAAATAAAAAGGTAAAAGGAAGAAGAAGAAAAAATGAAGAAAAAAAAGAAGTGAAAAGGAAGAAAAAATAAAGAAATAAGAAGGAAAAGGGAAGAAAAAGAAAAAATGAAGAAGAAAAAAGAAGAGAAAAAGAAGAAGAATAAAAAATAAAAAAAGGAAGAAGAATAAAAAGAGAAGAAGAGAAAAAGAAGACGAAGAAATAAATAATAATAAAAAAGGAAGAAGAATAAAGAAATGAGAAAGAAAAAAGAAGAAAAATTAAAAAGAAGAGAAAAAGAAAAAGAATAAAGAAATAAAATGGAAAAAGGAAGAAGAAAAAATGAAAAAGAAGAGAAAAAGAAGAAAGAAATTAGAATAAAAAAGGAACAAGAATAAAAAAAGGAAGAAGAATAAAGAAATAAGAAGGAAAAAGGAAGAAAAATAAAGAAGAAAGAAGAAGAATAAAAAAGGAAGAAGAATAAAGAAATAAGAAGAAAAAAGAAAGAAGAAGAAAAAGGAAGAAAAAAGAAAGAAAAATGAAGAAGAACAAGGAAGACGAAGAAGTAGAAAATAGATGGTGCGATAAAAATGTAGGAGACATGGTGAAATGGAAAACTAATTCAGTGAAAAAGAAAATGAAGAAATTGCAACGAAAAATAAAAAAATATATAAAAAATGGCCGATGAAGAATAAATTGTGAAGAATCGAAAATCTTAGAAAAGAAAGAAGGAAAGCATAAAAAGTCAATGAAAAAGTAGACAAAGAGAAGAATGAGAAAAAGAATAAATAGAAGAAAATAAAGAAGAAATGATAAAGAGAAAAAAGCAAAAGAAAACAAAGAAAAGGAAAAAGAGATATAATAATAGGAGAGAATGAGGAAGAATGAAAAAACGAAGGCGCTAGAAAGAAATAGCAGACGATAAAATGAAGCCGAAAAAGAATAATGGTCTTATAATAAAAGCTGAAGAGAAAGAAAAAAAAAAAAAGAAGAAAAGTAGGTTATATTGAAAAAAGAAAAGAAAGAAAATAGAGAACACTTTAAACAAAAGGAAGGAAAAGAATAAAGCAACAAGACGAAGATAACAACAAAGAGAAAGATAAAAAAGACTTTTCAAGAGCGAAGACTATTTTTTTCACCTCTTATCTTCATACCATAACTGGTTCCGAAATTACCTATAATCAAATTGACACTTATATGTTGACGTATTGAAGGACGACATTGGAAAGATTGGACTTTCGATATTACAGAGCTGATATTATTTATTTATTTATCTATTATTTATTATTATTATTATTATTATCATTATTATTATTATATGGACGTTGTTTTAAGTCCCTCAAATCCTGTTTTTTTTATTTTCTTCTCTCCTTGTCTTTTTCTTTTAAGATTTTGCCATATTTAAGCTTTGTCCGCCATATGTAGAGTTTCATTTTTTCTTCTTACTATCATTTTTCCGCCATTATATCTTTTTTCCCCCCTTTGACAGAAATCAATGTAGCTCCCAGCAGAAATTACACGACGAATGCGATTCTTTGTAGTCAAGCTTTTCCTGAATAGCGTTCATTTGTGAGGGAGACGCCGCTTTAAAAATTGTCTCTCTCTTTCCCTTTTTCTGACGTTTTAGTGCAGCTCACGTTGTTTTATCGCATTCATTTACTTATCTCTTTACTCTGTATTGATTCCATATCTTCTTTCGAGAAGGTCATTCCTTCATTCAATATATATCTTATTCTTTTACCTTTTCTTTCTTTCTTTCTTTCTTTCTTCCTTTCTTTCTTTCTTCTTTACTCCTTATTTTTCTTCCTTTTTCAGTTTGATACTTTTTCAAGTCAATATTCTTTCTTTCTTTCTTTCTTTCTTTCAGCCTTATTTTTCTTCCTTTTTCTGTTTGATATTTTTTCAAGTCAATATTCTTTCTTTCTTTCTTTCTTTCTTTCTTTCAGCCTTATTTTTCTTCCTTATTCAGTTTGATATTTCTTTCAAGTCAATATTCTTTCTTTCTTTATTCATTTCTTTCCTTCTTTCTTTTTTCTTTCTTTCTTTCAGCCTTATTTTTCTTCCTTTTTCAGTTTGATATTTTTTCAAGTCAATATTCTTTCTTTCTTTCTTTCTTTCTTTCTTTCTTTCAGCCTTATTTTTCTTCCTTTTTCTGTTTGATATTTTTTCAAGTCAATATTCTTTCTTTCTTTCTTTCTTTCTTTCTTTCTTTCTTTCTTTCTTTCAGCCTTATTTTTCTTCCTTATTCAGTTTGATATTTCTTTCAAGTCAATATTCTTTCTTTCTTTATTCATTTCTTTCCTTCTTTCTTTTTTTCTTTCTTTCTTTCAGCCTTATTTTTCTTCCTTTTTCAGTTTGATATTTTTTCAAGTCAATATTCTTTCTTTCTTTCTTTCTTTCTTTCTTTCTTTCTTTCTTTCTTTCTTTATTTCAGCCTTATTTTTCTTCCTTTTTCAGTTTGATATTTTTTTAAAGTCAATATTCTTTCTTTCTGTCTTTCTTTCTTGTTTTTCTTTCTAGATTCATCTTTCTTTCAACCCTCATTTTCTTTCCTTCTTTATTTTTCAACATCTTTCATTCTTGTTTATACAAATTTATATTCTCTTCAGATCTCGAATGTCTTTCTTTTTCATTTTCAGTTTTATCGCATTCATTTCCTTATCTCTTAACTCTGTATTGATTCCATATCTTCTTTCGAGAAGGTCATTCCTTCATTCAATATATATCTTATTCTTTTACCTTTTCTTTCTTTCTTTCTTTCTTTCTTATTTTTCTTCCTTTTACAGTTTGATATTTTTTCAAGTCAATATTCTTTCTTTCTTTCTTTTTTTTCTTTCTAGATTCATCTTTCTTTCAACCCTCATTTTCTTTCCTTTTTTATTTTTCAACATTTTTCATTCTTGTTTAAATAAATTTATATTCTCTTCAGATCTCGAATGTCTTTCTTTTTCGTTTTCTGTCTCGGAAGTTTTACTTTCTTTCAGTTTTATATTTCTTCAAAGTCCTATCCTTCTTTCTTTCTTTCTTTCTTTCTTTCTTTCTCTTTCTTTCTTTCTTTTTTCAAACCGCTTTCATTTATAATTCAAACCACTTTCATTCGCTTTCCAAGTCTCATTCTTTCTAAGGTGTTCCAAATCATTTTTATTCTTTCTTGTTTAAATTCCTTCAAAGTGCCGTATTTCTTTCTTTCTTTCCTTATTGCTTTGACTATCTTTTCTTTTTTAAGTTTCACATTTCTTTCAAATGAGATGCTTGTTTTTTTTGTTTGTTTCTTTCTTTCTTTCAACGCACCTTTTTCTTATTCGAATATCTTTCATTTTCTAGTTTTACTCTTTTTACCTCTTTTTCTTTTATTTCGCATTTAAAAAGATATCGTTCTTTCTTTCGTTTTTCAAGACTCGGAATATTTTTTGCAAACAGTTTTCTTTTTTCTTAAATCTTTCTTTTTTAATCAACATTTTGTCAAATGCCTTTAATTTCTTTCTTTCTTTCTTTCTTTCTTTCTTTCTTTCTTTCTTTCGACTCTACCTTACGCTGGTTAAAAGTTTTCTACGCATTCGTAGCAAAATCCAATCCTGCAAACTCAATTCTCAAAACACAAATCAAAACGGTCAAAACAGTTCGATTGATTTGTAATTAACCGGTGGTCAAGATGCATAGGAATTGTATGGCGGGGTATCCATGCATATCAACAAGACTACAACCAACCAGCCATACAAACGCGCGCGCACACGCACACACATACACACACACAGACATACAGGCAAGTTCGGATATATATATATAAATTAGTCACTATATATATATATATATATATATATCTGTGTGTGTGTGTGTGTGCGTGTGTGTGTGTGTGTGTGTGTATGTTAGGCAATAAATTACTTAACCTAGTTCAGAAACTAACTAATAAACCCCTCAGCCAAATATTTAATACGAATATACTGAAATTTAGTTATAGCTGCATCGATAATCTTGAAATGATAATAAAAAAACATAACAATAAAATCCTAAAACAATATAACAAGATTAGTAATCAAAACCACCCTATTATAAATAATGGCAATAATACTAATACTTGCAATTGTCGTAACCCAAACGAATTTACTCTGCAAAATAGATGCCTCACAGATTCTATAGTCTACCAAGCTACTATTTCCACAAAAGAAAATCCAATCTTATCAAGCATTATATTGGAAGTACTAAAAACATTTTTAAGTTGTCATTGTATCAGCATAAATTATCCTTTAATAATAAAATGTATTGTAACCCAACTTCACTTTCTAAATATTATTGGCAAAATAAAAATGGAAGATATTAACGAAAGTTAAATCATGTAAATCGTTATATGGAAAATGTTTTCTTTGCTTACAAGAAAAAGTCTATAGAATTAAATTTCCCAAAAATAACTTATTAAATCAACGTAACGAAATTACTAGTTACTGACACCACAAGAAAATTCACACTCTTAAATATATCAAAAATGATTTCAAACTGTTTACTATAATCCTACCCTTTTAGTTAATTATATTTACCTTAAACCTAACCATAATTACCTGTTACTTTCCTGTTTACTCTTACTTTCCCTACCAGTCAGTCAGTAAGTCAGTTAAGTGCCATACGTAATACAGGCTTGGACGATCATGTCTCGAAAGAGACATGACTGACTGGGCAGAAGATTATCCCGCAGTAGGTTGCCATTACTTCCTGCAGTAAATTGGTTGGCAGCCAAAACTAGAACTGTCTCTCCTGTTATTTGACTCATAGCTAAAGGTATATTAGTTTATATTATTAAGTATTAAATAGTGAGGGATCATTTTATCACTTCATAATAATATAAAACTGATCCCCCACTTTATGCCCATTACCATCTTTAAGTATGTTTCCAAATATTACATTCATTCAGTCGGTTAGGTGCCATACGTGATACACGCTTGGGCGATCATGTCTCGAAAGAGACATAACTGACTGGGCAGAAGTTTATCCCGCAGTAGTGTGCCATTCCTTTCTGCGGTAGACTGGTTGCCAGCCAAGGCTATATAACCCAATCTTTCCCGTTATGTAACCCATAACTGTAGAGAAGAGACGGGTTAATTGAAGAGACAGGCAGAGTATAACTCAGTCGGGGTTCTGTCTACGGACGGAAACTAGGCTTAGTAGAATAGACAATGCAAAGTACCCGAAACTGGGGTAAGGTCTGACACTTGGCTCGAGTGTACATCCACGCTCAGTCCCCACATTAAACCTGACTTTGTTTCACATCCCGTATCAGTTGAGAGACTTTGGGTAACTATCCAGACTTCCGCGAAAGCTTGCAATTGATAGTCAAGCTTCGGGCAGAGTACGGGGTTCGGACTACAGACAGAGTCTCGGCTGAGAAAAATTAGACCATGCAAAGTGTCTTATACCGCTACTGCGGTGGCTGGGTAAATTTCGATTTTTGGCCCGAGTGTACACAATTGGGTTTTCCACATTAAACCCGGCCTTGTTTCACATTCCATCTCAGTAGGAAAACTTTGGGTAAATGTCCAGATTTCAGTGTGAGATGGATGTTAGTTGGAGTCAGTGCAGAATTCATTGAAGATTCACCCAGTCAGTTAAGTGCCATATGTGATACACGCTTGGTCGATCATGTTTCGAAAGACTGGGCAGAACATTATCCCGCAGTAGCTTGCCATTACTTTCTGCGGTAGACTGGTTGCCAGCCAAGGCTATAGAACCCAATCCCTCCTGTTGTTTAACCCATAACTGGAGGGAAAAGACGGGTTAATGCCTTTCCCAAGAGTATTTGCGCGTAAGTGAATGCAAGGAATTCTACTGGTACATACAGCGGTAAACTCGGCTTCCGGATTTTTCCTCCCAAGCCGACGATATTTACTCTTCTTCCCCACTTGAGAGAGATGTGACACAAGGTCTTTTTTAATGTGGGGAACTTGAGCGCGTGTGCCCAGGTACTGGTCAAAACATTACCTATCCACCGTGGTGGATAGGTTCAGAACTGGTCTTAAACTGGTCTTAATTGGTCATTTCGGACTCGGAAGGCCGAAGCCTTGCGGGCCGATATCTATTGCACCACAACCGGTTAACCCTAAAGTAATTCCATATTTAATATCTTTATGGATTTAATATATTTGCATACATGAATATATAATTATATTAATTGCACCCTTTAAGACAAATATTTTATTGCTTTCATGTCAATCTCATTGCATCTAAAATAATATATTGGCTTCATTTTTGTTCCATCCATATTTAAACTGAAACAACTGACGCTTTATTGTCTTAAGCTCATTGGTCTACACCCAGGATTCTTTTAAGTTACAATAACCTCCCATTCCACCACATTCAACTAAGATGGTGGCATTTTTGATTTTTTATATTTTTAAAACCATCACCCAAAACCATCACGTAAAGCATCGCTCAAAACTATTGCTCAAACAATCAACATCATAGCTCAAAATATCGACAATTTTCATAAAGTTTCGCCTATCAATTTTACTTACAAGGTCAACAAGTAGTGTGGTTTTTCAGATGCTTTTCATTTGACAATAGCTGCCCTTGTAGACGGGTCCAATCGGAAATGAGAGTTGGGTCATTATATATATATATATAATGAACTCCCTCGTCGCGACGTATGAGTGTCCAACTCAGACTGCTATACACCGCACCACAACGCAATCCATCAATAAACTCTTACAGCATTATATATATAAAACAAGAAATAACATATTACATTGTATTTGACTAGATGGTTTTGTTGTCATTTCGCGCCATCCCGCGGTGTGACGTCCTAAAACCGCATCGCAAACTTAAGAACTGCGTTTATTATTTTTGGTAACTATTGCCGTTGCCAAGCGGAGTTTTATGTCAACACAAAATAAAATCGTCGGTGATGGTGGATTTTATAATATTTCAGTTTAAACTACCTCTCTGAAGATGGATCATGTGAGCCGAAAGCTTAGAAGAAAAATAATAAATAATTATCCAAATGTTGGAGCATTTTTGTCTTTATTTTCAACTGAAATTAAAGCAAAAATACGACGTTTAGAACGGCTCATGATTAAACATAATAGACATTCATTGTCTCTTATATTTAATAGCATATGTCTAGAAAATATATATATATATATATATATATATATATATATATATCTCATTCAGTAAAAATGAATTTGAGCACTCTAGCTATTGGGTGCGTATTATGGTATGCGCAAAAAAGACTACCTTCTTCCACCGAACGCCCTGTGGCCCAGGGTTAGAGTTGCCGACTGACGCCAATTCGGTCGAGTTTCGAGCCTGGGTTATGTAGCAATCAGAGTCTAACCGTACTGATGAGCTGCAATACAGCGAAACAGATCTGTCTGCGGATGACAATATATATATATATATATATAGTCATCCGCAGACATATTTGTTTCGCTGTATCACAGCTCATTAGTACGGTTAGACAACCAATTGCTTTTTACCCAGGATTGAAACCCGACCGATATATATATATATATATATATATATATATATATATATATATATATATATAACATAGCACAATTTGTATACAATCCAGGTAAATTCCGATAGAGACGAACTCAAGAGAACTCAATGTTAAATTCATTTATTTAATTCAACAGAGTAATATAATTTATAAAAAGATTTTAGATTATTACAATTGGCAATACATATTTCACCGCGTGCTGATGTTATCGCGGCTCGTCAGACTCAAATGTTGCAACAGTTGGTTCTCAACATATCTTCCAAAAAATTCTTTTCTTTTCTTTTATTTTACATAGATGTTCACATGTCCATATAAGAATAGACATTTGTAACGGATATTTACGAAAATTTCTCGCTCATTCGAAAAGTACCCCAAAGAAAGTGGAAAGAAAAGATAAAGAAAAGACAGACGATTGATTAATGTAAAGAAGAGAAAAAAAAAGAGAAAAGAAAAAAAAAGAGAAAAAAAGAAAAAAGGAAAAAGAGAAAAAAGAAAAAAGGAGAAGCAGGAAACTGAATGGAAAGCAAGAAGAGAAAAAGAAAGGACAAAGAGATACAATAAAAGGAAATAAAGTATCACGAGAAATAAATGTTGACTCCATTTAACGTAATAGCGTCTCAAGCCATCTAACTGTTCTCTTAGAAAAAACGGAAAAAAATTAACTATGAAATTTAATTTTAAACATATTGGGATATATTTACAGTCAGTCAGTTAAGTGCCACACGTGATACACGCTTAGGCGATCATGTCTCGAAAGAGACATGACTGACTGGGCAGAAGATTACCCCACAGTAGTTTGCCATTGCTTTCTGCGGTAGACTGGTTGCCGACCAAGGCTATAGAACCCAATCTGCCCTGCAATTTAACCCATAACTGGAAGGAAGAGACGGATTAATACCTTTCCCAAGGGTATTTGCGCGTAAGTGAATACAATGGATTCAACTGGAATTCGAACTCGGCTCCCCGGTTTCTCGTTCCGAACCAATATCCACTGTACCACAATAATAATAATAATAATAATAATAATAATAATAATAATAATAATAATAATAATAATAATAAAAAAACAGTACAAAAAAAATTGTACATCATAATTTTAATACAATTTGAAAAAATACCTACTCATACGATTGTTCTAAAAATTAATGCTAATTCAAAAAATATTGTTAAAATAATTAAAAATACCAAAATGAAAAAAAAATATAGATATAAAAACAGGAAAAATTAGATAAACCTAACAGAAGAGGGAAATATACAAAAAGAAGGAAATAAATAGGAAGAAACCACGATAGAACGACTTTTAAAATAATGAAAAAAAAACAAAAAAAAAAAACAAAACAAAAAAAAACAAAAAAAAAACGCTAGATCGAAACCGACGTATCCATATTCACTCATATTCACTGAAATCATCGCTATCTATATTTGGTTCATTGTCATTGTGAGGTTGGTTGGGGTTATTGATAATAACAAATAAACAAAATCACTTTCCACAATCACAAAAATAAATTCCAAAATCACTTAGACACAATAGTTAGCAACATACACAAATCAGATAAGGCCTTTGTCAAATCAGACAAAACATCGAATTTCTATAAGATGGACCCCAATGAATACAAGGACCTAATTAAGAAAAACCTAACAAAAAAAAAAAAAAAAAAAAAGATACAGGAAAATCAACAAGGAGCACAAAAGCCACATAAACAGAATAAACCAGGAAGATAAACTAATTACGGACAAATTGAAAATAAGTGACAGTCCCCAAAATTGCAACGAAAGAAGCATATGTGCTTTTGAAAGACCACAAACCGGATTTTTACAGTAAATTACCTACAAGAATAATAAACCCCACAAAATCGGAAATCGGTAGGATCAGTAACGCAATATTAGAGAGGGTCAACCAACAAATAAAAAATAAAATTAAACTAACGCAGTGGAAAGATACGATGGACGTGATCTGGTGGTTTGAAAAAATTGTTGGAAAAAATAATGCCACCTTTTTACAATTTGACATCATGGATTTTTACCCATCGATTTTGGAGAACCTATTCGGTCTCGCCCTGGAGTTCGCGGAATTCTACTCAGACATCACAGAGGATGAAGCCATAATTACCCCGAACTGCAGAAAATCAGTTATAATCCACGACAACGAACAGTGGACTAAGAACTCAAAGGAGAATTTTGATTTATCTATGGGTGCCCTAGATTCTGCGATGGCTTCGGATCTGGTTGGATTATTCTTACTGTACAACTTAACTGCACATAAGGGAATCGAAACGAATAATATAGTACTATATAGGGACGACGGACTAATGATAATTGATAAATCTACTGGAGATAAGGTTGATAAAACTAGAAAATTAATCCATAGAGTCTTTAAATCCCTTGGCCTTAACGTAGTAATTAACCACAATATCAAGCAAGTAGACTTCCTAGACATAACATTAGACTTAGTATCGAACACTTTCCAACCTTACATGAAAAACAACGCTAACCCAATGTATATAAATCCCAACTCTAATTACCCACCATCCATTATTAAGCATATCTCATCATCGGTAGAACGTCGCATCAACACACACTCATCCAGTAAAGAAATATTTGATAAGCACAAGGTAATTTATAATAGAATCTTTAATGAAAGCGGGTATAAATCATCAAAAATCAGCTTTGTGGAAAAATTCAAAAGTTCAAAAAGCAAAAGTAGAAACAGGAAAATAATATGGTATAACGCTCCCTTCAATCAATCAGTTAACTTCATGCTGGGGCATAAATTTCTTAAACTAATAGAGAAGCACTTCCCCAAAATAACCCTCTAAGCAAAATCTTCAATAAAAATACCATAAAATTAAGTTATAGCTGTTCCAATAATCTAGAAAAATAATGAAAACGCATAACACCAAAATATTAAAAGCACACAGCAAAAATAACTCCAACACTAATACAAGTCCGCCCCGTGATAACAACCTCTGTAACTGTAAAAACCCCAACCAATGCCCCATGACCAATAAATGTCTGACGAAATCTCTGATATATATGTGTTCGATTTCATCCATAGAAAATCCTAAAGATGAAAAATATATATCGGGAAAACCATGAATCTATTTAAAAAGCGCTTTTACAATCACCTCTCATCACTTCAATAACAAAGAAAAACAAAACATGACGTCTCTCTCCAAATACTTTTGGAAATTAAAAGACGAAAACAAAACGCCTAAGGTTAAATAGAAAATCCTCAAACAAGAACGCAAAATCTATAAAGGAACCATGTTTTCTTTGCTTTCAAAAAAAATTAGAGATCCTTAAATATATAAATAGTAACAAGCTTTTAAACCAGAGGCATGAAACCACAGTAAACTGTAAGCACATTAAAGATCTAACCATACAATCATGCTATGAAATTCTACGAATTTGATTAGATATTTTTATTATAAAATATCAAAAATGCTACAGTAAAAATTGATCTAATAAATCCTTAAAGTAAGGTCTAATATCCACAAAAATATCTAAATAAATTAAATGAAAAATTAAATGAAATAAATAGGCTTCCAAACTACAATCTATGAAAAATTAAAAATTAAAGAAAAAAATCGATCCTCTAAATTCAAAATTAAGATTAAATATACAAATTTAGATAGATTATAAAAAACTGATAAAATACAAATTTGCATTTACCATCTAAAAAAATACAATTTTAGATTTTTTTATAAATAACTTCGCCTAAATACAAAATACTCCATACTTGAATAAATACCCCTATCCCGTTAAAATAAAAATAAAAATAAAAAATTCTATAGAAAAGATCAAATTACTAAATTCTAAAGCAAAGTTTAATATTCCGAATTAGATTAGAAATCTACCCGTAAAAACCTTAGTTAAATACAAAAATATTCCGTACTGGAAAAAATCAAAATTTTATGAAAAAAATGGCTCCCAAACTCGAAAAAGAATAAATTTCCTATATTCAAAATTAAGATTAAATATACTATTTCAGATTAATTATATTATACACAAGAAAAAAAAACCATCCCAAGAGTATCACGTCTATCTAAGGAACCCTAAGTGAGACAGCCGGCTACTAGATAAAAGAGAATACAAAATCTATCTAGTAACAACAGACACTCATTAAACAAACACTAGCAAACCACGCCACTGCCCTAAAAATTCTTAAGGTCAACAAACAAGATGGGTTCCCTAATCACAAAAAAACCCCGCACACACACGCACTACGGACCAAGTAATCAATCTTTACACACCACTTCGAAATTCTAACCAAAAGATATACTCGACCAATAAAAACGTACATTCTAACAGCTAATGCCATTAATCAACCATTTAACTTCACACACCAAGTTCTTCAAAAGTCTAACGGTCAACACGGAAGACATGTTCCCTTTATTATCAATAACCCCAACCAACCTCACAATAACAATAAACCAAATATAGATAGCGATGATTTCAGTTCTTGCTCATTCCTCCCGAGGAGACGTTGGATAACCAATGTCGAAACAACCATATGATTGCAGAGGACATATATAGAAAAATTATGTACATGTTCTAAAACATAATTTATAATAAATATTCACAGCAGTATACATTATATATCGAGCACTGTTTTAAATTAATGTTTTGGACGGTGAAAAAAATTCTTTCTTCGTTCTGTAAAAAAATTTTTTTAAGGATATTCTACAAATCCATATAAATATTTCGCATTGAGTTCTTTTGAGTTTGTCTCTATTGGAATATACCTGACAAAAATACTAAATATTCTACGTTATATATATATATATATATATATATATATATATATATAAATTAAAATAAATTTTCAAACTTCAAAACTGTTGAATGAACATTTCAACATGAAATCCCTAAGAGGGATTTCACGTCTCCTCAGCAACAGTCTATATCAAAATCTAATATAATAACATTTCGGATTAATGTAATTTAATAAAATAATATATATATATATATATATATATATATATATATATATATATATATATAAATAAATAAAGGTTTTTCGATTATTACAACGGATAATCCATATTTCACCGCTTTGATATTATTATCGCGGCTAGTCAGATCCAAATCCAAATAACATCAAAGCGGTGAAATATGTATTATCTATTGTAATAATCGAAAAACCTTTATAAATTACACTGTTAAATTGAATAAATGAATTTAACATTGAGTTCTCTTGAGTTCGTCTCTTTTGCAAGTTACCTGGATTACATACCAAGTGGACTACATTATATATATATATATATATATATATATATATATATATATATATATATTAACTCAGATACTTTAATCCAAGCGGAAAAAGCAGGAAGGTAAATTCCAAAAACCCGATCCTAATTAATATTAAAAATTTTATTTTAATATTAAAAAATGATACAGGAAGAGAGCTCCATGTAATAAAATATTACAGAGCAAGTATAAATTAAAAAAAGGATTAATTCATTGATGTTGAATGACCATTTCGATATGAAAATCCCCACGGGGGATAACACATCACCTCAGCAACAGAAAAATCATTTCAGAAACTGGATATATATATATATATATATATATATAATATTTTGTCTTTTATGAGGTATATTGACAGACAATAAATAATTTAATTAAAGTAATTTTATTTGATTTACACAACAAACGCTTTAACAAGAAAAATATTTGTTACAAAATAAATTTAATATTTTGCTTTGATCATAGCTTTCATTCTGTCAAGCATCGCCATCACAAGCTTCTTCAATGTATCTAATGGTATCTCCTGCCAAGCGGATTGTATTTGTTATCAAGAGCTTAGTATATATATTCAGTGATGGTCGTTAGCATAGACCTGATGAAACAGAAGCCATATTGTTTGTCATAGAATATTTTGAGATGTGAAATGCCTAACAATTTAAGAATATAGTTATTCATGGTGTTGAGTTGTGATGATGCTTAGTACCAAGATTGTTGTTTTCTCAATGGTTTACTGATAAAAATTTTTTTTTTGGCGAGCAGGTTTTTCTGTCGTCAAGTGTTCGATATCGAAATAGAGAGCGTTAATACGATTATTGTGAAGAAGTTTATAACGTAACTGAGCTTTTTTCGTCTGAGCTTATTTTTCAATACCGAAACTTCGAAGTCAGCATGACTCTGCTCAGATAAGTAACAAACTGAACCATATGAATCCTATCTATCTATCTATCTATCTATCTATCTATCTATCTATCTATCTATCTATCTATCTATCTCAGTCTGTTGTTATCTATCTATCTATCTATCTATCTATCTATCTATCTATCTATCTATCTATCTATCTATCTCAAACTGTTCATATCTATCTATCTATCTATCTATCTATCTATCTATCTATTTTTTCAATATCTATCTATCTATCTATCTATTTTTTCAATATCTATCTATCTATCTATCTATCTTTTTTTGTTTGAACATTATTTCTAATGGATATTCGTATTTGAGTGGATAGCCTTTTTTCTATAATTAAACAATACATTAATATACATCCACCTTTAATACTGTTTTGAACTGTTTTGTGCTGTTTGATTATAGAAAAAAAAAAGACAATTCGAATACGAGTATCGATTAAAAATAATGTCCAAACAAATAAATTCAAATAAATATGTCGCTTCCTACCAATTTCTTAAATTTCTGGATAATTTCGTAAAATTTTTTGATAGCGTTTATTTACATTAGGATACGACTCCGAGCAGAAATAGATGTTCTAAAATAGATACCTCCACTTATTTTCGATAACTGATCTTTAAATTGAATTTTAAAAAAATGTTTTATTTTAGTTTTAATTGAAAGCTAAATGATTAACGTTACTATTTCCAGTAAGCAAAATACTCTGGTGTATTTCAAACTGAAATTATATTGATTGAAAACTAAAATTTTTCAATTTTTTTTCTTTCAATTTTTCGGCCATTTCTTCGTGATGGACACATTTGTAAACAAAAGTTATTTCTCGGTTTTAAAAATCTTGTAAAAATGAAATATAAATCTGTGACCCATTTTTGGAAAATTAGCAAATTTAATGTTAACTTAATCTGATTTACACAAGTATTACTTATTTATAGCATGAAATTTAGAATAAAATTTCTTAATTACAGAGTTGAATTTTTTTACCTGTCCCGTGTATTTTAAATGTGTTGACAGCTCGCAGATGCGAAATAAGATAAGTGTATGGCGATCACAAGTGTCATAATTGTAAAACAATATCGGTAACGGGGAGAAACCCTGAAACACATGATCTTTTAATGTACACATAAAATTGCCATACAAAAAAATTTAAATATACAAAAAAATATATTAAAAATTATTTAAAAAATACGAAAACATGACGATTTGTATTAAACTTTTTAATTTTCGATTAGTAAATGTAATCTTCACTTAATAAATTTATAAACTAACCCCAACAAATCTTTAAAGTATGTTACAACTATTTTTGCAACTTTATAAATTACTATTAAAAAAAAAATGAAAACAAATTCTTTGAAAGTTTCATTCTTCTTCTTCTTCTTCTTCTTCTTCTTCTTCTTCTTCTTCTTCTTCTTCTTCTTCTTCTTCTTCTTTGTGTCTTGTCCCTTCAGGATGTAGGCGATCATGGCTTTCCACGTCTTTCTATCCCTTGTAGCTCTCAGTAAGATTTCCCCTGTTACACCGCACAGGCCAGTCAAGTACGCTACACGCTGTTTTCCCCTGTCTCTCCTGACCTGTTAGTATCAGGTTCTCCAAGCCCACCTTCCTCATTGCACGTCCCAGAAACTTCAGCTGTCTCTTCCTGATGCTCACTGTTAATTTCTTTTTCGTTTCCATCCTTTCCAAAACCTCATCATTGCTCACATGCTCGATCCATGATATCCGCAGCATCCTTCTGTAGAACTACATTTCAGCTGCCTCAAGTTTTTTTTCATCTTCGATGAAAAAAACATTCACTGTTTGTTATACTGAAGAACTGACATCACATAGAAATCGAGTACACTCTTCTTTTTGTTGATGACCATGCATTCGGTTTTCTTGCAGTTTATTTGTAGTCATGTTTTTCACTCTTTCTTCTAACTTCTGTAGGAGGTCTTGTAGTTTCTCTTCCGTGTCTGCAATTGGCACTGTATCATCTGTTACCTTATGTTGTTTAAACTGTGGCCTCCGATGACGAATTCTGGCATAACATCTAGGGTTCTCAGAATAGTCTCAGTGTACAAATTTAAGAGATCTAGTGAAAAAACACACCCTTGTCTTACGCCTCTTTCTATCTTTGTATATCTACTGAATTCGTAACCTGTCCGTATGCAGGCGGTTTGCTGCCAGTAGAAATTCTTGAATACTCTCATGTCTTTCACAAATAGGTCGAGGTTGCTGAGCATCTCCATCAATTATTTGTGGCGTATTTTGTCGAACGTCTTTGCATAATAGATAAAAAATAGGTACAAGTCTTTCTTTATTTGTATTGCCCTTTCGGAGAGCATCCTAATCATAAATATGGCGATCAGTTTTGTAATACGACTGATTAAATTGATTGTTCGGTAGAGTTCGCACTCATTTACACCTGGCTTCTTAAACAGGGCTATGGATATCGACTTGCTTAAGTTTGCTGGTATTCCGCTACTGCTCTAAATTTCATTTGTTAGTTTTGTAATTTTTTCTAGGCCTAATTCTTCAAGGGCTATCAGCAACTCTATTACAATGCCGTCTGTTCCAGCTGCTTCGTCTATATTCAGTTTGGCTATTGCAGCTTCCCCATCGGACTTTAATATTTCCGGTCCGTCGTCATCTTTGTGGGTTGTCGGTTACTCTCTCTTATCGCAGAAGAGATCTTTTACATATTTTTACCATCGCTGGAGTATTTCCTCTTTCTCCAATATGATTGTTCTATCCTTGGATTTTATACATCCTGTTGAGGAGCAGGATTTTTGTCCTATCAGTTCTCTTCTTTCTTTATGCATGCCCGCTTTATTAGTCCTGCTCAATCTCTCCACTTCGTCACATTTGTTGTTGAGCCATTCCTCTTTAGCCTGTCTGCATTGTCTCCTTTTTTGCTTGTATTGTTTCATGTATTCCATTCGAGATCTTGATATTCTGTCTCCTTTGTCTATCGATGATCTCTTCAGCATTTGTTTTTCACGTTGTTATTGTATTCTTTCTGCAGGTTGAGGTCATTCACGTGTTGTATTGCAGTCTTGGTGCTGCACTAGGCTTCTTCGTTCTCCGGGGTTTCACCCTTAGTTTGTAGATAACTGGGATGTGGTCGCTTCCACAGTCGGCACCTGGAATCGAATAAACAAATAATATCCTTTATTTATATTATTTATTAAAGGAATTAAAAGCTTATCAAATTAAATAATATCATAGCTATATTGTATATTTTTATTTTACTTATCAGAGCAGATTTTCGGAAATAAAAGCAAAAAGTTTCAGGAAAATAATAATAATGATCTACATCCCTAATGAGCCCTGCGTTTAACAAAAAAAAATCAATTTTCGTAAAAATATTTAATTTCTTCAAATTTTATCATTTGACGTGAAAGGTGGGTAACGGATTTAAAAAAATAATTTTACGAATATTTTAAAAAGATAATAATTTAATTAATAATTTTATTCATTTGTGAATAAATTCTGAAATTTCATTAAAATCCGACAATTATGTGATTTTAGCAAGAAATTCCAAATAAATACATTTGTCACCGGACCCCCCCCCACAAAAAAAAAAACTAAAAAAAAAAACTGAATTATGTAATACTACGTATTTCATTATAAACAGTCGTAACGTTTTTGTTACCCACTAACTAAAACCAAAACAAGATTTTTTACCAAAGTTTCGAACGTATTAAAGAGAATTAAAATTTAAAAAAAATAATTAAAAATTCTTTGATTTTTTCTCTTACTAATGACATAAACGTTTTGATGGAAAAATCCGTTTTTATTAGGTTTGGGACCTTTTTTTTTATTAATACTATTAATAAATTAATATTATAATATTATAAATAATATTATAAATAATATTATAATAATGCTGTTTTTTCAGCAATTTAGTGAAGGTCAGTCAGTTAAGTGCCATACGTGATACACGCTTGGGCGATCATGTCTCAAAAGAGACATGACTGACTGAGCAGAAGATTATACCACAGTAGGTTGCCATTGCTTTCTGCGGTAAACTGGTTGTCAGCCACGGCTATAGAACCCACTCTGTCCTGTTATTTAACCCATAACTGGAGGGAAGAGACGGATTAATACCTTTCTTAATGGTATTTGTACGTAAATGAATGCAAAGAATTCAACTATATTTCGAACTCGGCAACCCGATTTTTTTGTTCCGAATCGATATCCACTGCACCACAAGGCTCATCCTATTCTAAAATAAATCAGGAGAATATTTATTTAAGGTTTAATTCGAACTTTCGTTACTATTATATCTTCTGTGCTCGTGTAGTAAGACAAACTGATGGTGGCATCTCTCTGGTATGTGGGAGTATGCAGGTTCGGCTCCTGCCGGAAGGTAGATATTTTGCAAAAAGATTTCTAGGCCGTGGATAATTAAAATTTAATGTTTATTTGTAGAAAAAAACAAAACAAAAAAAAACAAAACAGATTATCCACTCAAATACGAGTATCCATTTAAACTCATGTCTAAACAAATAAATTTATAAAAATAAGTCGGTTAAGACCATTTCGTAACTTTCCGTATATATTTGCATATAATGGCTGGCCACTTGTATTCGAGGATTGTATTCGAGGATATTCTACTGGGATAGCTAGCTAATCCTTATTATTCCTTAATAATTGTAGACGCTTGCTCAGGCACACATGTATTTGTTCAATACTCTTAGAGCCCACCTGTGTTTTATACTGCAACTATGGTGAGCGGACTTTAGTTACAGTTTCTGGGAGAGAACGCTTTATCTAAAATGAACAACGCCAGGGCGCTCAAGCTCTTAGTCACAATGACTTGTGACTTCGAGATAGCGTAACCATCGACGGATCCTCAGGCACTTTCCAATCGTCTCTGATAATATCGAGAAGTCACCTTCCTGACAAAACGGTCATGTTGAGATTCGAACCCTGACTTCATGGTCAGAATATATATAATAACATATATATATAATTTATATATAACACGACTCTGGCTGCGTGCAGTCAGTCTCCCTGATTTTGGGCCGATTCCGCCCACGTTTTGTTGCTGATCTCGGTTTAGCAAAAGTAGGACCGCTTATTACCCCTTGATCAGGGTGATCCAGACATGCAAGGGATTAGTATATAATAAAAAACAGAATTAAGACCGCGACGACACGGTGTAGATTTTTATATATTTATATATATCGAATAATTACAAAATTACAAACAAATCAAAATATATAACGGAAAAGAAGTATCAGTTGACTGGTATTTCAGTAGAATATTTGTGTCGTATTATTTCTACGGGGCGATCAGTTGGTTGAATTAGGCAATATCTCTCTATGATCGTCTTGCTCTTATTTCTAGCAGCAGGCGAATTAAATGTCTTTCCAACCTCTTCTCTCAAGATACGGGAGCCGACTAACTAATTCTCGTTTTGCATTCTGATTTTGTGAAACAGCACCCCGACCGGTGTGAGAAAGAGGGATGTAAGCGTTTGATTTCCCTCTCTGTTTTACTTTTATCAGTTCGAAATGAAAAAGATAACATTTAACAATTTCGGCTTCAAGAGTAAACACATTCCCTCTATTTGTCTACCTGCTCTTATCAACTGTCCTGTTAACCCAGGATACAAGAAATTGTCAAAGCCTCATTTTGACATAGGGTCACACATTGTCAAAACCCATTGATAGTTATTTTGACTGGAATCATATTGATGAATTCGATTAAAAATAATTTTGTACCCAGTGTATTCCGCACCTGCAATTTTCGACTAGTTAACATGTCGACTACTTTTCCAAACAAAAATAATTGTATTCTCCTATTTTAGAGAAACATCTTGAAAATCACCTAAAATTAATAGCAGTCATCTGAAAATAAGGTCACACACACGCACACACACACACACACACAGCACATATGAATATGTGTTTATATATATATATATATATATATATATATATATATATATATATATGTCTTTATTTAGTTTAATTCAAATGACTTAATTTTTTTAAAAATAATTTTATTTTAAATCCTGTATCTTTTTATTCCCTTTTATAAATAATTATGCCTTTTTAAGTAAAGGCCTTTTTCTAATACTTCAACGATTTTGGGAAATTAGGTTTTTGAATTTGTTCAGCGTCTGTAATATTTAAAAAAATTTTTTTTCTTTCTTTTCTTTTCTTTTTCCCTCCCTTCCTTCTTTTATCTCTCGTACCACCTTTTTTTCCGTGTTGCTTAAACTTACGTCGATTTAACACGGCTGTCTGTTAATTTTTAGTTACAATTCTCTTTCTTTTTTTGCGAACCCAGACGATGTCAATTTTTTCTTTTCTTATTTATTTGATTTTCTTTTTCTTTTTCTTTTTCTTTTCCTTTTTTTCCTTTCTATTTTTATTTTTATTTTAATTTTATTTTATTTTTTATTTTTTAATTTCTTTGCAATCTATTTAAAAAGGAAAAGTAGACTAATTTTTCTTCAGTTTCTGAAAGGATTTTTCTGTTGCTGAGGTGATGTGTTATCCCCCGTGGGGATTTTCATATCGAAATGGCCATTCAGCATCTTTGAATTAATCCTTTTTTAATATATATATATATATATATATATATATATATATATATATATATATATATATATACAAACAAGGATTTGTACCCACAGAAAGAAGTAATTGCTCTGACCTAAATGGGTGTCATTATACTACCCTAACCTGAGGAACCTTTCGGCCAACACTTTTTCAAAGGTATTCGTTAGCTTTATTAAGAATTGTTAATGCAAAACACAGGAGAACAGCAACAGCTTAACCAACAAAAACGAGGTGAAAGATGGAGCTCGTCTAAAAATAAATTTTAATCAAAATAATTAAAATGTAAGGGGGGTGTTTACGCTTTAAGATACTTACCCTTTCTTTTTAATTCTCCCCCCCCCCCACTCTCACACTTACTCACCTAACCCACTTTCTTTATGTTTCAACTACGGATTAGCAGTCTAACTGACAGGCTGAATGTAACTGTGGATTTTTGTTGACATCCGCACTTACGCCTGTTCTTTGATTATATGTTGCGTATATATATGCTTATGTATGAATATGTGTGTGTGTGTTCGCCGAACTGATGTAATGATGTATTTTTTCTTAAATTTTCTCTTTTAAAGGAGCGACCGTTATTTTTATTCGTATTTTTAGGTCTTTGTGAATTTCATTCGTGTAAAATCCTTTGTACAATAAAGACGGAAGCTGATGATGGTTCGCCTGAAATAGACCTACAGTTCCGATTTACCATGAAATAACGTGTCTGCCTTAATTTTCTTATATCTGATCTATGTGTATTTATATACATATATATTTAAAGCTCTCTTAGAGAGTTATCCTGCCACTGTATTTGCAGGATACTCTTTTGGATTCTTCTACACCCGCACTACATGCTGCTATATATATATATATATATATATATATATATATATATATATATATATTAAATTATATTTGTACAGCAACCTTTCTATCAAACACCTTTCATTAAATAGAGCCGACAAGGAAGATTTATTTATTTTTTTGGCGCGGGGGTTCTAAATATACTGTTCTTTAAAATAATGTTTTCAGTATAATGGTAACTATTTAAATATACTGTTCTTTAAAATAATGTTTTCAGTATAATGGTAACTATTTATAATGGTAACTATTTATAATGGTAACTATTTATACGTACAAAAATAAATTTTCATAAAAACAAGCATGTAACTGGACAAAAGAAAATCACGCAAAACTCCCGTGTCTTTGGAAGAATTATTACTTTTGAACGAGGTAGGGAGGGTAGACAAAAAAAAACAGTCTGCCAAATCGAGATTGCAACTCTGCAGAAAACCGTCAGAAATCAATCATACCACCCATGATAGAAATCGATGAATATTTTGGCTAGTTTATCGAGGGAGAGCCTGCAGCCTTTCGATAATGGCGGAATCTCTACTGCCTACAGTCGCCATCTTGACTCGCTATGGAATTCGACGAACGATTTGGCAGAAGGGAAAATACACCGAGGGAATTAAGCAAGTATTCAGCGTGACAAAATAACAGAATCAAATTAGAACCGTAGGGAGCCATCTTTTTAGCATTCAAGATATGACGTCTGATAGACACACACAGTTTTCGCCTGGACAGAATTACAAGTAAGTCTTGCATTCATAGATGCATTTTCTCTCAGTATATTCATAAATAACTCACCCATTTCCGTTCTTTTGGCAATAAATCTGTTTATATATATATATCTAAACTTATTTATAAATGGAAATTTGTCTCTGTGTGTGTGTCTCTGTGTGTGTCCGTTACCTATAGACTCCAAAATGGCGGAACCGATTTTCTTGAAAATTTACACAATTGTACGATAAGCGCCTGCGAGTGTTCTTAGCTAGGTTTTGTGTCGAGGTACCCCCGATAAATATCGAAAATCGATAATCGAAAAAATCGGGTTATAGAAGGAGTGGTCCGATTTTAATCAAATTTGATACACTCATAGACAAAGACATAAGAAACGATATTCAGAAGTTTCACGGTTGCAGTTCTTACAATAGTGCAGATAATCGATAATATATATATAAAAGGCAAGATGTTTGTGTGTGCGCATGTTTATCTGCCTGTATTTTTTCAGCAATTTTATTTTAGTTTTTGCTTCGGGTTTGGCTGTAAGTAGGTATAATTGTAGTTTTTAGTCTCAGCCATGATACCATTTACTCAGAGGACTTATTTAGCCTTCAAAATTCAGTTTACGACGAAAAAAACTTATTTGATATCGATACCAGGAAATCAAAATTTGACTTACACCCATTCATTTTTCTTTCAGTCTACGGTTTCGCTTTAACTGGAAACAACTATTGCTTTTAAGTTTTTTGTGCCAACATCCAAAGTGTCTGAGCCCAGGACCATGGATTAGTTTTAAAGCTTTCATTACACCCGAGCAACGCCGGGCTATACTGCTAATATATATATATATATATATATATATATATATATATATATATATACTAGCAGTATAGGCCAGCGCTGCTCGAGAGCAATGAAAGTTTTAAAATTAATTCATGGTCCGGGAGATCAGACTCTTTGGACGTTGGCACAGAAAAGTAAAAATCAATAGTTGTTTCCAGTTAAAGCGAAACCGTAGACTGAAGAAAAATGAATAGATTAAGTCGAATTTTGAAGTTTGGTGAGAATCGGAAAAAAATTGTGGATTTGTATAAAGGACATACAGACAGATAAACAGACACACGCACACACACAAACATCTTGCTTTATTTTTATATATATATATATTATCGATTTTCTGCACTATTGTAAGAACTGCAACCGTGAAACTTCTGAATATCGTTTCTTATGTCTTTGTGTATGAGTGTATCAAATTTGATTAAAATCGGACCACTCCTTCTATAACCCGATTTTTTCGATTATCGATTTTCAATATTTATCGGGGGTACCTCAACACAAAACCTAGCTAAGAACACTCGCAGACGCTTATAGTACAACTGTGTAAATTTTCAAGAAAATCGGTTCAGCCGTTTCGGAGTCGATAGGTAACGGACACACACACACACACACACACACACACACACGCACGCATACACACACAGACTAAGTTCCATTTATAAAATAAAAGTTTTTATATATATATATATATATATATATATAAACATGTATATAAGTATATATATATATATTTAAATATGTATATATGAAAATATATATATATTTATACATATATATATATATAAATATATATTTATAAAAAATATAGATATAAATATATATATATTTATACATATATAAATATTTATACACACATACACACACATATATATATAGGAAAAAATAGAAATATTTTTAATAAATCAAAGGTTTCGAAAAAATTAGAAATACATATGCACTGATAAGAAGAGTAAATTTAATGAAAATAAATATAAAATGTTCTTTTCTTTTTTCACCCATATCCTGCTTTCTAGGAGAGGAGGTCAAAATATGAGTAAAGCCGGAAGAAGATTTTTGGTACTGAAATAGGCACATCAAATGTAATAAGATAAAGTGAGAAGCAATAAAAATAAAATAAAATAAAAAATAAAAAAAGATAAAAAAGGAAAATAAAATTTGGTTAAAAGCAGGTTGATACTTTGACCGTTAGAGAGAAAAAACGGAAGGAAATAGAAAAGGGAGGGAAAGAAAAAATGGAAGAAAAAAGTAAGTATATATTCCCTAGAAACTACTGGCCAAATTCCAAAGCGAATCTTTACTCTGATTAGTTAAAAGGAACACGCACATAAATTTTATATCTTGCCACATACATAAATAGGAAACCGATGGTTTTTTGTATTTAAATGTAAATCATTTTCACAACCAACATCCAACAACGCCTGATAAGAGATTCTATCTCGAAACATAATAATTTCCGTGTCGCAATGTACAATTATTTTATAATTACATGGTTATATTAAGCTCTATAATGTTTATTATATTGAGCACTGTTTATAATAAAATAAATGCCGGGGTACTCAAAATAGTAAGACCTTGGATCCTCTTCACCTGGATTTATATACACTCCTGATCAAAATTTTAAGACAACTTAAAAAAGAAATATTTTTTTTTACGGATAGATTTTAAACTCCTCCCACTTAAGGTTACCAATACTACAATCTAAAAGGTTATGGAAACAAAAAGCTACATTCCAAACATTTTATTTAGAAATTTTACATTTTTATAAAATGAGGCGATTTACACAAGATCAAAATTATAAGACCAGAGACAAAAATTCTACGAAATTGTACAAAAAGTGTATGAAAAGTGTATAAAAACATTCAACAACCAAATTTAATAATGAGTTCTACCTCCACTGCTTTTGATGACTTCAAAAATTCTGTCGGGCATGCTAGAAATAAGCGTTTCCATTAAGGTGCGGGGGATGTTGCTCCAGCTTCTGAAGATGGCTTCACGAAGGTCATTTTTTGTTGAATATTGTTTGCCATTTTGATAAACATCTCTTGTCATCCATCCTCAAACATTTTCAATTGGGTTCAAGTCTGGTGAGCATGCAGGATGTCCCAAGAGATGGACCCCATTTTTTTGTAGAAAGGTCAAGGTCCGTCTTGCAGCGTCGATTGCAGCATTATTCTGTTGAAATAACCATCCATCCACACAGAAATGATGACCCTCCATCATCAATGATGCTTTTTGTAGCATGCTAACATAACCAGCCACTGTTTGGCAACCCTGCACCACCTGGAGCTCTATCGTCCCTCTGTAAGAAAAGGCACCCCATACCATTAGGGTCCCTCCACCACTATGGCGTGTGGAGAAAATTTCAGGAGGCATGTTTTTGTTATGCCAATATCGTTGGAAGCCATCAGGACCATCTAGATTGAATTTTTTCTCATCAGAAAACAGGACTTTCTTACACTTCTCAATGTCTCATGTTTGGTATTCACAACCAAACTTTGGGCAGTCCACTTTGTGACGTGGAAGCAGCCGAGGAATTTGTTTACGCTTTTTATTTACCATGCCTTTTTGTCTTAAGTGTCGTCTGAAGGTTACGGGACTGCAATCAGCATCTGTGACTGCCTTAATTGGACTAGAAGGAAGTCCCCCCTCTTTCATAACAACCCATCTTATTCTCTTACTCAATGCAGAAGAAATCTTTTGAGGCCTACCAGAGAATTTTGCTTTTCCACAATTCTCACTGTTCTTTAGAAAGTTGCAAATCACAGTTTTACTGCGATTTACCTTAGCTGCGATCGCCCTCTGTGACAAACATTGCTTATGGAATTCTAGAATTCGAGAACGCTCAATTTTGGTAAGTTTGCTTGCTTTAGGTATGGTAACACCTTTACGCAGTGATTGCTAATCTCTAACTGAACTAAAAACTTTGGAATTACCATAGATTTAACAATTTATACCCCTGCTCTTATAATTTTGTCCATGCGTAAATAGCCTCATTTTATAAAAATGTAAATTTCTAAATAAAATGTTTGGAATGTAGCTTTTTGTTTCCATAACCTTTTAGATTGTAGTATTGGTAACCTTAAGTGGGAGGAGTTTAAAATCTATCCGTAAAAAAAAATATTTCGTTTTAATGATTTTTAAGTGGTCTTAAATTTTTGATCAGGAGTATATATATATATATATATATATATATATATATATATATATATATATATATTCAAATAAAACTCTGAAAATGACATATGAAAATTTTGGAGTTTTATTTGAAAATCTGGATCATTTTTAATAATAAGATTAATATTAATAGAATCTGTTTTGGGATTTTATCTACATGTCATTTGCATTTTATATATATATATATATATATATATATATATATATATATATATATATATATATATATATATTCTAAACATATACTGGTAAATAAAAGATAATGAATGTCTATTATGTTTAATCATGAGTTGTTCTAAACATCGTATTTTGGCTTTAATTTCAGGTGAAAATAAAGACAAAAATTGTCCAACATTTGGATAGTTTTTTATTATGCTGGTTCTAAGCTGCGTCTGCTATTCGGTGACTGTTATCGTTGCTTAGCAATGTTTTATGTCATCACAAGATAAAATCATTGATGGTGGATTTCTTTATGTTAACGTCCCTGTAACCTCTCTGAAGATGGCTCATGTGAGCCGAAAGCTTAGAACCAAATTAATAAAAAAATATCCAAATGTTGGACAATTTTTGTCTTTATATTCACCTGAAATTAAAGCCAAGTTTAGAACGGCTCATGGTTAGACATAATAGACATTCATTGTCTCTTATATTTAACAGTGTATATTTAGAACATTATCTGCTGCCTCGATACTCTCTCTCTCTCTCTATATATATATATATATGGTTAAATATAATAGACATTCATTGTCTCATATTTGTCCGCGCGTTGACATCACTACACTATTCGAATACACCAACCGAATGCGTACGTATGTGCGCAACGGCACACATATACATATATATGCCGAGTCCCGCACGATTCGCATATATATGTTTATGCAAGCCTCAGTGAGCAAACGCGTGCGTGTGTGTGTCCTTGCGCGCGTTAATAGGTGTACAAATGTATATATATATATATATATATATATATGTGTGTGTGTGTGTGTGTGTGTGTGTGTGCGTCTGTCATGACGACAGATTTCCCCCACTTCCACAAAAATACACGAATGTACGCAACCCTACATATAACCAATTTTTAAAAAAATTAATCAGTTTGTCTGACGATCGCAAGAGCGTGAAACCCAGGGTTACAAACTCACACCTACCTATCTATCTATCTATCTATCTATCTATCTATCTATCTATCTATCATATCAAATATTCTTAATGCATACTAATAAAACAATTTTGAGACCCGTGCTCTCTGCCGGACTGTGAGTTTGAGTGAGATGGTATGTCCGTCTAATGGAAACGCAAGTGTCACATGACGAGCTCAGCGAGAACGGAGACCTATGTTTGAGGTTTTGCAATCTTTCAGAATAACTACTGTTCACCTGACGGAGACCATCTCTTCAGTTCCTAACAGCTACATCATATCTTTTGTTTACCTTAAGCCCATAAAACTGCAGATAGCAGGTTCGTCTCTGATCTATTACTCCTGATTCTAGTTAGGAGATATGCAAGCTTTTATGTAGCCATTTTATTGGTTGGTTGGTTGGTTGTTTTGTTTTACGGCGTATCAACCCATTTTGGGTCATTTAACGCCAAATCGAATTATTAAAAATCGAACAATTTGAAGAAGTTTATGTATTTAACAAATTTATATTTAAACAAATTCATGCATTTAACAAATTTATAAATTTAACACATTTTAAATTAATAAAATATTTTATAAAAATAAATGTATATATTTAATTTGGGTGTTTAGATTTTATAGTATACCAACCACCACGGGTTATCTGAAACCAAATCCAGCCTACATACATTATATATATATATATATATATATATATATATATATAACTAAGTTTTGAAATATATAGCAAGTTGGTAGAAATACATGTATCTATGTGCGTGTGAAATAGTAATCAACTAGTCATATTTTTGAGTACATTCCGATTTCTTTTAAGAATTCGAGTAGCCATTATCCAACATCACCAAAAGTGTATAAATAATGAGTAATAACCAATTCTAAATACATTTTAAAAATATTATTCATCCAGTTTAAGGCTCAAGAGCAACTGAAGATAGAGGGTTACTGAATTATACTTTTTTGAGGACAAAGGAGTAAGAAGCCCTACCATGAAGATAAGCTGATAGATAACGGTTGATTTAAACAAATTCAGATTGTGTTTTTTTTTTTTTTTTGTGGCATATGGTTAGATGTACGTTCCACAATGCAAGGGTTATTGAAAATGAGCTTTGTGCAAGGAACGTCTTCCTTACCAATGGAATATGAAGAGGATGACGATGAGTCGACTCTGTGTACGTGGCTTGCACGGAGGGATCTAGCTAGGAAGGCTGGGATTACGGAATCGATGGAATATAGGTTAACAGGTGTCATGATAATAGAGCTGGTCGCGCAACGTTTTATATGTGGGAAAGAGCTTGTAGGTTAAAAACCAGTTCATCACCACATGTCCGCGTAAATGTTTTTCAACTCTGTAGTGTCTGGAAAGTGAGGATTATAGCAGCAATAAAACACGTGAACAGAAAAAGATCTATCTATCTATCTATCTATCTATCTATCTATCTATCTATCTATCTATCTATCTATCTCTGACTGTTCATATCTATCTATCTATCTATCTATCTATCTATCTATCTATCTATCTATCTATCTATCTATCTATCTATTCATATCTATCTATCTATCTATCTATCTATCTATCTATCTATCTATCTCTGTCTGTTCATTATCTATCTATCTATCTATCTATCTATCTATCTATCTATCTCAGTCTGTTCATTATCTATCTATCTATCTATCTATCTATCTATCTATCTATCTATCTATCAAATGATTCCACAGCGTCTATAATTCTTAAATAGTTTAGAGATATGCTCATATTGAAATATAGAAACTAAGAAAAGCACGAAATAGATTTAAATATACGAATGCAGAAAGGTACGATATATCCGAGAAAGAAAGAATGAAAAAAGAAAGAAAAGATATATGCGAGGTTTGAAGGTAAAATGACGCTTGAACGAAAGAATGTTAGATGTTAGGATCTATGTGAATGATATGATACATAATATTCTAATTTTGTTATATTCCTAACAATAAAATATGTAATATTTTATCTATATGATGCATTAATGATATAATATATAATATTCTATTTTGTTATATGCCGACAGTATGATATGTAATATATTATCTATGTTACGCATTAATGATATGATATATAATATTCTGTTTTTGTTATCTGCTAACAGTAAAATATGTAATATTTTATCTATATTATGCATTAATAATATGATATATAATATTCTATTTTATTATATGCTAGCAGTATGATATGTAATATTTTATCTATGTCACGCATAAATGATATGATATATAATATGCTTTTTTGTTATATGTTAACAGTATGGTATATAATGTGTCATGCATAAATGAAAGTGAAATGAAGCGAAATGTGCCCCTTACGTGAAATATTTCTGGACTTTCGAAAGAAATGGGAAAGACTGAATTCTTCTACATAATTCCCTGGCAAACTCTTCGGAAAAATGGACGCGATCTGAATAAATTGTTCTCCAACAAACCGACCACCCACAAAAAAAGTACATAAATAAAAATAATCTGCCGTGAACAATCAATCTGTGATTATTAGCAATCATTTCTTCTTATTAAGTGAAGGGGAAAAATTTCCACGAATAGCCGAAAAGCGGAGCTGATTGGCATGCGCCATCATGTAAGCTACAGGGAGATGGGAATAAATTCTTGTCGATCTATCATTAGATCGATTTCTTGTTATATATATATCTGTATCGATTCCAATCTGTTTATACGTATGAATATCGACAAAAGCACTAATTTGACGCAACAAATGTTTGGTCAACATAATCAGCATTCCTGATAATGCGCTTAATTTAATGTTGAATATTTATAATATAAATCAAATATAATACAGTATCTATCTATCTATCTATCTATCTATCTATCTATCTATCTATCTATCTATCTATCTATCTATCTATGTCAGTCTTTTCATTATCTATCTATCTATCTATCTATCTATCTATCTTATTTTATTCATTTCTATCTATCTATCTATCTATCTATCTATCTATCTATCTATCTATCTATCTATGTCAGTCTTTTCATTATCTATCTATCTATCTATCTATCTATCTATCTATCTATCTATCTATCTATCTATGTCAGTCTTTTCTTATCTATCTATCTATCTATCTATCTATCTATCTATCTATCTGTCTGTTGTATATCGACAAACAACAAACACGCATATATATAAAAATATGAAGTTATATTTTTATTAATGACGATGGACCGTGTAGAATAGGGAACAGAGAATTGAGAGAGCGCGCTTCAAATGGGTTGACGGGAGTGTAGTCGTATCTGTTGTATCTCTCTTCACCGGCCGATCTCTGTTGCTCCTCTACTACTGGCGAATCCGTGTGCCGAGGTCTTTTTATAATCTCCAGAACCGGGACTTTTTCTTCCGGTTTTGCCTCGCCCACGCACGCCCACGTAATTCTCAGAGACACCTGTTCTGTTTGCCTCTGTAGTTATTTCCGCTGCTGCCGGAAATAAGGTCAAACAAACATCCGTTCCTTTCAACGACCGGAAACACCCTCGCTTGCATCAGCCTTCCTCGGGTGGGGCCAGATTGTTATATTACATATCTATCTATGTCAGTCTTTTCATTATCTATCTATCTATCTATCTATCTATCTATCTATCTATCTATCTATGTCAGTCTTTTCATTATCTATCTATCTATCTATCTATCTATCTATCTATCTATCTATCTATCTATCTATCTTATTTTATTCATTTCTATCTATCTATCTATCTATCTATCTATCTATCTATCTATCTAGCAGTTATTTTTAATACGTACTAACGAAACAATTTTGTGGCCCCTGCTCCGCAGCCTGGCGGTGAGTTTGACTGAGATGGTATATCCGACTAATGGAAACGCAGGTATTCCGTAGCGAGAACGGAGACCTGCGTCTGATATTTAGCAATTAAAAATGCTAGCTAGCTAGCATTTTTAATATAAACTCTCTGCTATTATATGTCCTACCCTAGTCTTTTATTCAGTAATTTTAAAAAAATCAAATTTACTCCAAGCAAGGCAGTAAAGCCACTAAGACACAAGCAACTACTGGGTGTGAAAGTATTAAGAATTTCACTGGCGAGAAGTTCGAGAAAAGAAACTATTAGCAGATGATGAAGATCTCTCCCTCGCAGGCACGGAAGACCACGAATTCTAGAGTAGAAGTCATTGCCTGCGCTTCAATTAGATTTAAGTGAGGGAGAGTTGCGCTGGTTACCAGCCACAGCTATAGAAGCAATCTGTCCTATTATTTAACCCATAACTGGAGGGAAGAGTGGATTAATAGCTTTCATTAGCGCGCAAGTGTCTGCAGGGCATTCAACCGGAATTTGAACTCGGCTCCCTGTTTTCTCATTCCGAGAAATCAACCGCACCACAACGCACATCCATCAAGAGCGCTTACAACAACTGGCATTAACAAGCGGTCACTCATCTAAGTACGGGCCAGGCCCAACATTGCTTAACTTCGGTGATCGGAGGAGAAACGGTCTATTCAACGCGATATGACCGTAAACTAACATAAAGGAGCTTACGGTCATATGTTACGCATTACTGATATGATATATAATATGCAATTTTGTTGAATACACCGGTTCTCTCTCGACCACCGAAGTTAAGCAACGTTGAGCCTGGTCAGTACTTAGATGGGTGACCGCTTGGCAATAGCAGGTGCTGTAAGCGTTTAGTGACGGATGTGCGTTGTGGTGCGGTGGATATCGGCTCGGAAAGAGAAATCGGTGAGCCGAGTTCGTATTCCAGTTGAATACTCTGCATTCACTTAAGCACTGGTACCCTTGGGAAAGGTATTAATTCGTTCCTTCCCTCCAGTTATGGGTTAAATAACAGGGTAGGTCTTGGGAACCCTGTCCTTAAAAAACAAATCCCAATGAATTTTGATACTCGAAAAGAAAAACAAAACTTATATATAAAAAACAACAATAAATTGTTGAAAGAAAAAGGTATTACCAGCCATAAATAAAATTTAGTTGGCAATAAATGACCCGCTGAGGTGTTGATATGCCATAAAAACAAAACAACCAATTAAGAACATAAAGGAAGTTAGCATATAACTTACATATAACTTATGTAATTTGATGCGACCTTATTGCCATTCTAATGCTGCGCTTAAATCCATGAAATCAAGGTACCTTGGCGCAGAGCTGATTCAAAGAATTACCATATAAAGTCAGAGAAAGGTAACTTACGTTGGTGGGAATGTGCTGAAGTCAAGATGTCTGGTCGAGACCAATAATATTGCAAATTCTCCTTTGGATTTTTATCAAGAATCTCTGAATTACAAGATCTTATGTGACAACAAGAAGTGCGAGAAAAGAAGCTGTTTATTAGCATATAACTTACGGCTACATCTAGCCAGCTCAAATGTAAATTAATGAGATCTCGACGCCAGTCTAGTACTGCGGTTAAATTAAAAATTTTCGATACCATATCATTTCAACAATTGCCATTAAAGTACTTATAAAAGACGCGCAGTTAGGCAACCTTGCAGCGGTAGGTAATTGACTGAAGACGAGCAACCACTTCAGGACCAATAATATTGCTGCTTCTTTTTTGGATTTTATCAAAGAGCTCAGATGATACAAGGCTGATTGCAGACACTGAAAGAAAATTACAAGATCTCCTATAGAAAGTAGCTGTGGAGAGTGACAAAAAAGGACTACAAATAAACTTTAAGAAAACTGAATGCATGGTCAAATGACAAATACAGGTGGGGGATACTAGAATCAAGCAAGTACAAAAATTTAAATACCTAGGAACTGTTCTAATAGGAGATGGAACGTGCGATACAGAGATCCGAAGGTGAATTGGCATGGCAAAGGACGCGTTCCAGAAGCTGAGTAAAGTACTAACACACAGGAAAATTTTACTAGAAACAAAGAAAAGAGTGCTAGATTGCTATGTAATGTCAGTTCTTCAATATGGCAGTGAATGCTGGATAATATCATCAAAGATGAAGGAAAAACTTGAAGCAACCGAAATGTGGTTCTAAAGAAGCATACTGGATTTAAAGTGAGGGATCAATTCCATATTACAACCAATATATAAACTGACTCCTCACTTTTTGGTCACAGCAGTTTCTGTACATTTATATTCCTGAGATCCAAAAGCACAAGGATGCATTCCAGGAGCTGAGTAGAGTATTAAGAAACGGGACAATTTCACTAGAAACAAAGAGTAGAGTGCTGGATTGCTATGTAATGTCAGTTCTTCAATACGGCAGTGAATACTGGACAATATCATCAAAAATGAGGACAAGCAGCGGAAATGTGGTTCTACAGAAGGATGCTGCGAATATCATGGCTCGAGCATGCGAGCAACGATGAGGTGTTGGAAAGAATGGCAACGAAAAGGAAATTAATAGTGAGCATCAGGAAGAGACAACTGAAGTTTCTGTGACATGCAATGAGGATGGAGGGCTTGGAAAAGATGATACTGACAGGCCTGATAGAAGGAAAAAGAGACAGAGGAAGGCAGCGGATAACATATTTGCAGGGCCTGATTAGGTGGATGACGGAACTTGGGTTGTGAGGTGTAACAGGAGAAAACTTACTAAGAGCCACCAGAGATAGAGAGACGTAGAGAACCATGATCGCCTACGTCCTGAAGGGACAGAGCACATCAAAGAAGAAGAACGTCAAGGAGCAGAAGGTAAACAGCAAGGGTAACGGACCATATGTTCTAGGCATGGACGAATGGTAGACTTATAGATAATCCACCAGAAATCTTACTAAAACAGTAAGCAAAAATGGGAACATGAAAAAAGAGATGAGACCATCCGGACAGCAGCACTTGTGAGAAAAACTAGTTCCAGTTTGAGTTTTGTTTAACGGAATATCAACCTCTGAGGGTTATTTAATGCCAAAATGTTGGGATTTTAAGATATTTTTTAAGGTAATTTTTGAGGTTTGGTTACAATGATTGGTTGTTTTGTTTTTATGGCATATCAACCTCGGCGGGTCATTTATTGCCAACTAAATTTTATTTATTTATTGCTAGTAATATCTTTTTCTTTCAACAATTTATTGTTGTTTTTATATAAGTTTTGTGTCTAGTAATACTTTTTTATTTCCGAGTATCAAGATTCATTGGTATTTTTTTTTTTAGGGCAGCGTTCCCAAGTCCTACCCTTGTTATTTAGCCCATAACTGGAGGGAAGGGACAGATTAATACCTTTCCCAATTAGTTAAGTGAATGCAGAGTATTCAACTGGAATTCGAACTCGGCTCACCGATTTCTCTTTCCGAGCCGATATCCACTGCACCACAACGCACAACCGTCACTAAACGCTTACAGCACCTGGTATGCCCAAGTGGTCACCCATCTAAGTACTGACCAGGCTTAACGTTGCTTAATTTCGGTTATCGAGCAAGAACCGGTGTCGGTTACAATAAGAAGGTTGATTTAGTCATATTTTGGTGAAATTTTTTGTTTTTTTTTGTTTTTATTTTAGAAAACTGAAAATGCCTTCTCATCTTGTATTTTGCAGAGAAAGATATTTTTCTTCAAAAATGTATTGTTGGTAATATTTTTCCTTCAAAAATGGATATTTTTCTATAAAAGTCTACTTTTATGTATATATTTCTATAAAAGTGTATTTCTATACTTTCATAGTGTTTTAACCTAAATTTTGTGATTAACTATTTGCCCATAGCTGGGGCCTTAACAGGTGCTACCCCTCCGGGTCAGGGCGGATCTGGTAACAACAGCTAATAAGAGGTGGTTCCATGCTCCTCACAACTTCCCAAGCAGAGGCCTTGCTGCCGGATGAAGTGTACCGTCATGCCCAGAACCAGAGAAAAACTAGAATACTGAGGAGAGATAGATATATTCTGGTGATAAACATTATCGCGCAAGACACGGGGAAATTTCTTAGCAGCTGACCTAGCAATGGATAAAATATAGTTTTTCCACTTCATTTCAAATTCTGGAGAGAAAGATTGTCTCGTACGACACAGTTAACTAAATTTCTTAGCAGCTGACCTAGCAATGGATTCAATATAGTCTTTCCACTTCATTTCAAATTCTGGAGAGAAAGATTGTCTCGTACGACACAGTTAACTAAATTTCTTAGCAGCTGACCTAGCAATGGATTCAATATAGTCTTTCCACTTCATTTCAAATTCTGGAGAGAAAGATTGTCTCGTACGACACAGTTAAGTAACTTTCTTAGCAGCTGACCTAGCAATGGATTCAATATAGACTTTCCACTTCATTTCACATTCTGGAGATAAAGATTATCTCATACGACACAGTTAAGTAACTTTCTTAGCAGCTGACCTTATAATAGATATAGTATAGTCATTACACTTCATGTCCGCTGAGAAAGTCAGCCCGTGTTGGCACAGCTAGGTGCTTTCCTAGAGGTTGGCATCGTCTATGTTGATAGAAAGCAGAGAAGAGTCTCTTAGATGATGATTAACCGAAAATTCTCTTAAGCTTTCTAACTTCTCAGTACTCAAACAATGACTGGTTTGACCATCATCCTCCTTTTGCAAAACTTCTTCGGCTCTTAAGCAAGTTTAATTTTCTCGGATTTAAAGTTATTTATATTCATTCATCATATGATTCATTATATTTTGTTATCACGTTCCGACCACTGTGCTTTTGGGCCTTCTTCATATTTATGTAAATCTGTGTAACTTTTAGAGAATTTCAAACGGATCTCTTTATTTAATTATCCACAGCAATATCTTAGACGATTTAAGCATTGTGTTATTAATTTGGCGATATTTAATTGTGAGTTCAATTCGTGGGCTGGTCAATATAGTCCCAGATTTAGTGGAAACAAAGAAAGTAGAAATAATAACAACAAATATGAGGATATTAGTCCAATTGTAGATAATGTTTTATGAAAGTTTCACAACTTCATTAAGATATTGTTTAAGTTCACTTGTTATGCAAAATTCATATATGCAATAAAAAATTCTTTTGAAAAGAAAACAGTATTTCATAACAGAAAGATAAAGAAATTAAACAGGGCTTGGAAAATTTGAAACTCACAGGACAGGTTGAAGGCAAGAGAGACAGAGGAAAAGAACGCATAACCTACCTAGAGAGCTTGAGTAAATGGATAACAGAACAAAGTTTAGTAGAAATAACAAAGAGAAAATGAAACTTATACTTAACATCAAGAAGAGACACTTGAAATTTCTAGCGCACCTATTGAAGAAAGAGGGTTTGGAAAATTTGATACTCACTGGACAGATTGAAGACAAGAGGGACAGAGGAAAAGAGAACATAACCTACCTGGTGAGCATGTGTAAATAGATGGCGGAGCGATGTTAAAGGGAGATAAAAAAATACAGAATTTATTAAGAATTACAAAAGACAGGAAATGAATTAGTTAATCAGTTACTTACCGTACGTGATACACGCTTGGGCGATCATGTCTCGAGAGATACATGACTAACTAGGCGAAGATTTACCTTCAATAGGTTGCCATTACTTTCTGCGACAGACTGGTTGCCAACCAAGGCTATAGAACTAAAGTTGTTTTGCTATTTAACACATAGCTGGAGGGAGAAGAGATGGATTCATACCTTTCCCAATGTTATTTGCTCATAAGTGAATATAATGAATTCAACTAGAATTCGAACTCGTCTCTGCTATTTCTCGTTCTGAACCGATATCTATTACCCCACAAAGCACTCCCAAGGATATTAGCATGTAAATGAATGTAATGAATTCGACTGGAATTCGAACTCCGATGTCTCATTCCGAGCCCCTATCTATTACTCAACCGTGCCTCCAATGGGGAAAATATTTCTTGAATATTTAGCCGGCAGACGAAAATGAATATAGTTACATGAATAACCGAAGCGTCTACTCAAATATGGTTATCGACTAAAATTACTTTAAAAGTGATCGAATTAATGTCAGTAATCTTTGGTCTCAGATAATTCGATCTGTAATGAACCTAATATGTGCTGAACTCTCACCAAAATAGACTTTCTACTTAGTATCACACGGTAGCGCCTCAAGGTGCATCAGTAGATTGACCTGTTAGATAACCTCCTAATCTCCAGGTGCAGATTCGCACCTCTCAGGCTATCAGTGGTTGCTCCCAATATGCGGTCAACCCAGTATTTGTTTTAATCGTTTCACTCCAAGCAAATTAACAACGTCACTAAGAGGCAAGGATCTACTGAGAGTAAAAGACAATGGAAAAACGTTCTTCTTCTTCTATGTACCCTGGCCTTTCAGGACGTAGGCGATCATGGCTTTTCACGTCTCCCTATCCCTAGTGGCTTTTAGCATGTTTTCTCTTGTTACACCACGCAACCCTCGTTCCGTCATCCACCTGCTCAGGCCCTTCAAATATGTTATCCGCTGCTTTCCTCTGTCGCTTTTGCCTTCTATCTAGCCTTTCAGTATCAGGTTCTCCAAGCTCTCCTTCCCCATTGTTTGTCCCAGGAACTTCGGTTGTCTCTTCCTGATGCTCAGTATTAGTTTTCTTTTCGTTGCCATTCTTTCCAGAACCTCATCTTGCTCACATGCTCGGTTCACGATATCCGCAGTATCTTCCACATTTACGATGATTCAAGTTTTTTACTCATCTTCGATGATATTGTCCAGCATTCACTGCCATATTGAAGAATTGATATCACATAGCAATCCAGTACTCTTTTCTTTGTTTCTAGAGAAATTTTAGGGGTTTACTAAGAGTGAAAGTGGTTTTCCACGAATCTCTATCCCTGATGGCTCTTACTATGTTTTCTCCTGTTACACCACGCAACCCTCGTTCCGTCATCCACCTGCTCAGGCCCTTCAAATATGTTATCCGCTGCTTTCCTCTGTCTCTTTTCCCCCTATATCTGACCTGTTAGTATCAGGTTCTCCAAGCCCTCCTTCCTCATTGCATGTCCCAGGAATTTCATCTGTCTCTTCCTGATGCTCAGTATTAATTTCCATTTTGTTTCCATCATTTCCAAGACCTCATCATTGCTCACATGCTCGATCCATGATATTCGCAGCATTCTTCTGTAGAACCACATTTCAGTTGCTTCAGGTTTTTCCTTAATATTTGATGATATTGTCAAGTATTCACTGCCATATTGAAGAACTGACATCACATAACAATCCAGCAGTCTCTTTTCTGTTTCTGTTTCTTAATCAGTCAGTCGGTTAAGTGCCATACGGGAAACACACTTGGGCGATCATGTCTCGAAAGAGACATGACTGACTGGGCAGAAGATTATCCCGCAGTAGGTTGACATTACTTTCTGCGGTAGACTGGTTGCCGACCAAGGCTATAGAACCCAATCTGTCCTGTTATTTGTCTCATAGCTAGAGGAGGAATAGAGGTATTATATTTTTAATTAGTAAGTGGGGGATCAGTTTATTACTATATATCAATAGAAAACCGATCCCCCATTTTATGACCAGTAAAAACTTTCGTCATGTTTGCAACTATTATATTCAGTCAGTCAGTTAAGTGCCATACGTAATACACGCTTGGGCGATCATGTCTCGAAAGAGACACGACTGACCGGGCAAAAGATTATCCCGCAGTAGGTTGTCATTACTTTCTGCGGTAGACTGGTTGCCAACGAAGGCTACAGAACCCAAGCTGTCCTATTATTAAACCCATAACTGGAGAGAAAAGACAGATTAGTACCTTTTCCAAG